>JAFBJT010107570.1:52304-67228 GCA_016785325.1 Chascanopsetta lugubris | reverse complement strand
ACACAGTGTAGATCAGGTGGTAGTGTTTCAAATCCAGTATTAGAGGAACAGTGTGGGAACTGTAGTTGGACATGATATTTACTCGTTTTATTTATGTTATCAAATGATTAGTTTAGCCTTAAGGTGTAGACTGTGGCCCGCTGGGGAAGTGTGTGAGTTGACAACCAAGTATTGTCAAATACATTGGAATATATATGCACTTGATTCATACATTTTATTTTGCTATAGGCTTTTTATAGGTTTTAAAGGAGAGTGTGATTATACCATAATTTTGGCGTGTATGATTTTCTCTGTCTCTCTGTAACAAGGTCCTGCCCTGTATGGGTAAATATCACCCCCTACCATTGCAATCTTCCTCTTGAAAATCCAGAGCCATAATGTCCATTACCTAAATTGAATATTTTAATTCTGTTACATCAGCTTTATTGGGAAATGTGTGATAAACACACATGTGATTCGTCTCCAGTTTTTACACCCATCATCTATGGAGGAGGCATTTAAGATAAGACAAATGGCACAAAGGGTGACAATTGAAATAAAGCAACAGAGAAGATTATAATTGACAAAGGAATGAATAGGTCATTACTTGGACATATTCAAATATACATTTGAAACAAATTAAGAAAATACAGGGTGAAATTAAGTATATATAAGGATAAAGTGTGGTAAACAATAGAAAAGTGGAAAGGAATACATGTTTAATGAATTAACATAAAATGCAGGATTATTTATTGTACAAAGGTATGTTTGACTATACACGAAGGAAACAGTGTGGGTAATATATTCAAAAAGTGCCAAAATATACAATCTACTATTAACTGACACGTTACACAAATGTTTTTTGCTGGTCAATCTCATTCATATCTCGTCTCGTCATTTTTACGTCACTGTCGCGCCACCACTGACCCAGTGGGCGGGATCTGTGTTGCCATAGGCCGTTGCCGTGATACGTCCGCGATTGACACAGCCCCGGCTTCCTGTTCCTTCAGCCGTGCGCAGAACCTGCTAGTGTCAGGAGCCACAATGGCGTTTGTAGTCTCCTTCAGATAGGGCTGTGGATCATATTAAATCCACCAGCATCGCCCTAAATATAGGCCTGGTTGATTCCCAGAGCCATTGATAATAAACTGGAACATCTATTGCACACGACAATATTATGATTTCTGATCAATATTGACCTAATAGGGGATAAAAGATACATTAAAGGGAACATGTAAACAGTACCAACCGGGTCAAGTTTTCATTTTGTTCCAGCGTCTTCCACTGGAGACTCTTGCTTGTTTCTGAATGCTAAGAGCGTAAATTTGTGGAATAAAGAAACTCCTTAACTTAACTTGGCTCTGGACAAGGACAGCGTTCACTAAGGGACTTTTTTCTTTTTCAACGAGACAGCTCGGCGGCTGCTGAGCATTAGCTAGCAGCCGAGCGTTAGCTAGTGGTGCTAGCTAAATTGAGACGGAGACGACAACAGAGTTTTCCGATGTTTGCCTGGGATCCTTTTCCTTCACTGACTAATTCTGAGCACGAACTTTGCAGCGCAGGAGAACCACTGTTGCCATTTTTGTTCCTGCCGTGAGGAGCTACACTGGATATCTGGACGGAATGGAGCGGAGCTGAGGTGGACTGGACGTGAGCGGCCTTGTGTTTATTTGTGTCTCAGCCGTTTTTGCTTAGTAATACGTCAGTTTGGGAGTTTGGGGGTAACCGCTATTCTCTTGTGGATGACCTGCCTGGACCACCGAGGCCCAGTCGCAGGAGAGGTACCGACGCCGGCGTGAGGTATGCCTGGGTCGGACCGACACCATGGGACCAAGAGGAAGTCAGAATCCAAGATCGGCGTGGTGTCACACCAGACCCAGGCCCAGACTTATTCCTCGTCTGCAGGCGACATGACGGGCAAAAGCGGTAAAGTGCAGTCAAAATCTTCCATGTCCTCCTCTTCTAAACGCAAACGACACAAAACTAACAAACACAATCGGGAATATTCGGCGGTATCCTATGATTTTACCCTCAGCAATACGGCGCCTCCTGGTGTCAACACGGTGAAGCCACTAGTTGAGTACGATGATATCAGTTCCGACTCGGACACTTTCTCGGACCCGCCGTCCTCCAGGCCCTCCGAAAGGGGGGGCGTGGAGCGGTTGGAGCTCTCGCCTGAGTACGATAGGGAGGACTATGGGGAAATAGTTGAGGAGAGGGAGACTCAAGGGCACAGACACCCAAGGAAAAAGTCCAAGAACCCCAATAGGGAGGACTTGGGGGAGATAGTTGAGGAGAGGGAGACTCTAGGGCACAGACACCCAAGAAAAAAGTCCAAGGACCCCGATAGGGAGGAGTTCGGGGAAATTGTTGAGGAGAGGGAGACTCAAGGACACAGACACCCAAGGAAAAAGTCTAAGGATCCTGATAGGGAGGAGTTTGGGGAAATAGTTGAGGAGAGGGAGACTCAAGGGCACAGACACCCAAGGAAAAAGTCCAAGGACCCTAATAAAGTCGCCGAGTCTGGGAATGGGGAACGTGGGTACAAGAAGAAGAGCAACAAGGACCGCGAGAAGGGCAATTCTGGGAAGAACAGGGAAAAGGCCACCTCGTCGTCCTCTTCATCCAAACGCATGGTTCACCAGCCAGAGGTCGAGTTCAAACGTGCGGAGCTGACGCTCTCCTCCCAGGTACAGCCTGCGGTCAGTGTGGGCAGCACCACCTCATCCACCTCCTCATCCCGCAGCAAGGAAAGCAGCCGCTCAGGGAAGTCCCGCAAAGAAAGGCAGCAGCGGAGGGAAGGCCGGGGAGAGGGCAGCCGCACAATATCCCAGAAGAACCGGACAGAAAGGGCCCACCGGAAGTCCTCCAAGAGCCACAAATCGAGTCCTAAAGGCAAGTCTTCTACCAGGGGTAGCCCTCGAAGGAAGGCCACCACCTCTGCGCTATCGCCCAGTCCCAGAAGAGGCGCCGGCAGTGAGAGTCCTCTGGGCAGTGGGTACGGTCAGCAGGTGGATGATGGCTACTCCAGGCGGAGGGCAGCCCAGCAAAGCCCCAGTCCCTATGCAGACATGTCACACCGCAGCAGACAGAGATCAGACAGTCCCTACGGCAGCAGACACAGGTCTTCCAGCTACGAGAGGGACAGCAGCCCCTACTCCAGGAGAAGATCCATGAGCCCCTATGGTACTCGAAGATCCTCCAGCACCAGTCCCATGTCTAGGTGAGTAGGTGCTGCACGGCACCCACAAAACCATGCACAACACTTAGCAGAACACTCACACATTGTATGTATGTTTTGGTCTCTACAGCCATTAGCATACTGCATTCCTCTGCTTCCAGACCTAGGCTCAACTATCACAACTGTATGTGTCAATGTAAACCTGAACCTGAAATTAGACTCTGGCCCAAACCCAAAGAGCAAGTTTCAACCTTCAAACAGCTGCTTGAAGACTTTGAGAAAGACAAGACCATCTCTTCCGTTTCCGAAATGTCATCAAGTTTTTGGTTCTAACTGGTCCTCACAAAAATATTTGTGCAAGCACATACAAGTAGCCACAGGACATATATGATATCTGAGGCTATGCTTATATTGGTTTGCTTTGCCAACTCTGAAACGCACCTTATTTTTGTAGAAAACACGATCAGATGTAAGGAAACCGTTTTCAACGCGACATTTAAGTATATGATCAATAGTCAACATAAGACTCTTATCTCTTCAAATGACAATTTACATGGGGACACAATTGCCTTGTTTGATTAAAACAGTGGAGCTGGATGAATACAGCAGTAAATGGTAACTAGGAAGTGGGATAAGCGGGAGACTATAAACCTTTATCTCACTATTGGGCGTTAGATCAAGTCTTGCCTCTATTTTTAGAGCATCCACTCTTCCATAGTTAGCATGTCATGCATGTCAATTTATTTGTTAAAGGTGCAGTTTGTATGATTTGGTGACATCTAGTGGTGAATTTGCATGAGGTGTCTATCACCTCACCCTTTACCATTCCCAAGCTTGCAGGAGAACCTATGGTAGCTCTCAGTTGTCATTTAAACTTAAAAGATTTGAGGATATCCACTCTGGGCTACTGTAAAAACACGGCGGCCCCCGTAAAGAGGACCCTCTCCTGATATAAATATACATTTATTGGCTCATTTAAGGATTGAATAAAAATGTCAATATGTGATTGTGTACATTTATTTCAAAAATGTGTCAAAAATGAACGAAATGTTACACACGGCACCGCTTAATTACCATGCCAAAGACTGACATGGTTTCATTTTCATATTTGTAATTCAAGACTGTGCTATTGTGGAATGGATGTTCTATTGACTTTACATTTTTCAAACATGGAAAGTACTATCGGCAATGTGTTCACTCCAATTTTGATTAAAGTAAGATGCACTCGAATCTAATGGTTCAAATCGTTTCCATTTATTTTCTATAGACGGTCAGGCCGCTCCAGGAGTCGCTCCCCCCCCCTGCAATATTCTTCTTCTCACCGCTCCTCATCTCGCTCCCGCACAAAGAGGCATACGTCCTCTGCAGCAGGGACCAGTTCCCACAGCAGTCGGCCTGCGAGCCGCTCTCCTCCCACCTCACGCTTGCCACTTAACTCCAGCTTGGGTGCAGAGCTGAGCCGCAGGAAGAAGGAACGCCAGGCGGCAGAGGCAGCAGCTCGTGCCAGTGGCACTGCCTCCCCTCCTCCGCCAGCACGGAAAACTGCAACCATTGTCTCCTCACGCCCCACTAAAGCCGAGGCACCACCTCCAGAAAGTGACTCGATGGCAGCAGCAGAACCTCAGCCTCCTCCACCTGAACCACAGCCCCAGGATGCTCCCACAGATGAAGCTGAGCAGGTTTCTGAGCCGCCACCCTCTTCCTCCACCTCCTCCCCCGCACCACCTGCTCCTCAACCCTCTCCCCCAGTGCTCCCTGGTCCGGTCACACAGATCCCACCACCGCCACCTCAGGCTGAAGTAAATCTTCAGCCCCCCGCACCCACTACAACACCCCTGGCCAAATCGCCAGCCACATTGCCTACACGCAGCCCCGTCCGCCAGACCCCACTACACAAGACGTCGACTCTGCCCCCTCTGCCTTTACCACCTGTTCTCCTTGGAAATGCTCAGGACAGGTGAGTACTACTCTCTACAGTAAACAATACAAACGCATGTGTTGTAAGACTTTGATCAAAGTTTTTTGGTTTTATAGCATTGTCAATGAATATGTTAATTTCTTTCTATGTTCTGATGAAGAACCTCTGACTTAGAATGAAGTTTGTCCTTTTTGTCTTTGTTCTAATGTTCACTTGACTTCAGCTGCACAACTAACCCATATTGTACTAACCCATTCATATTAAGTATGAATTGTCACGTAGGAATGTCTTGTCAGGTCATCTTGAACCGCTCATCCAATAATCTGGGTGACGGGGTATTTCTACCAGTACACATGGGGCCAAATGAGGGTATCAGTGTCAGGGCCAGTGACACTGCAGCAGGCTAACCATTGAGCCACTGCTGCCCACACGTAGGAATGATGCCAACAAATCAGACTTTTCATCAGAGGATATTAGCAACATTCCATACTCCCTGGTTGGTGCTGGGACCCTTTTGGGTGCACTGCTTTCCAATTTTTGTATGGCAAACCCCCATATGCCAAAATTAATGAAAAAGTACAATACATTTCAGGCATGATATGGATTGATCTAGTTAAATGGATTATAGACGATCACGTGTACAAAGTTTGGTGACAATTTTTTGATTGGAGAGGCCACAATCATTTAGTGCACCTTGAGTGTAGTATATGTGGTTTCTGTGTCTCCTTTTCTCTGTAAGGTTCTGTATTTTTGTCTAAACATTTTCTGTTTGTTCACCCCACCAGTCCAAAGAAGTCCACTCCTCCTCAGAGGCCATCAAGAAAGGATAAGGAAAAAGAAATTCGCAGTCGGCCATCACTCATCGACCTTCCTTTACCACCCACCCTGACTGGAGCTGACGCATCACCCCCACAGTTCACCATCCACCATGCTCCTCCGCTACCCCAGACAGTTCTTAAGAAGAGACCAAAGTCAGTTTCTATCATTACTCGCCCACTTTCTGTCTTTTTTTTCCCTCTTTGATGATTATCCCACATGAATCTAATCTGTCTTTGTTGTTAATGGTTCCCAGGATTTGCTGCCCGCGATATGGTGAGCGCAAACACACCCAGAGCGACTGGGGTAAACGCTGTGTAGATAAATTCGACATAATTGGCATCATAGGGGAAGGCACCTATGGTCAGGTGTATAAGGCCAAGGACAAAGACACTGGTAAGGGAATATCAGCTCTTACTTTTTGTCACTTTACTACTGAACATCTAGAGACGAATATGTTTGCTTCCTCCAGGTGAGCTGGTGGCTTTGAAGAAAGTGCGTCTGGACAATGAGAAAGAGGGATTCCCCATCACAGCCATCAGAGAGATCAAGATCTTACGGCAGCTCAAACACCGCAGCGTCGTCAACATGAAGGAGATTGTGACCGACAAGCAGGACGCACTGGACTTCAAAAAGGACAAAGGTAAGAATGATCTCCCTCAAGACTGGGTAACACAGAACATGGAGAAAAACTGTTTAATCTGATTGAGATTATTTGGCAGATTTTACCTCTGGCAATGGTCTGTGGAAACAACAGTTGTGACAGCATTGATCAGGTAGACAGACCTGAAACGGATTTGAAAGAAGAGCAATCACGGAGCAGCTAAATGATTTGTTTCATAAAAATGATTCATCGAAACATAAAAACATATTGCACATTTTAGTGCGAAAGACGCAGCATATTCCAAAAACACCCTTTATGTGGTTTGTTGCCATGGAGATTTGACAGTTTTAGAATCTACAAATATAATCAAGTAAAACTCTTGGATTCATTTTTTTATGAACTTATGAGAGCACAGTGTTGGAGGTTTTCTGTTTTTCTTCATATGATTTAGTGATTATTTATCCTAAAATAAACGATAGGTAAAATTAAGGACATTGAAGTTGGGTTCACTTTCCTGAACAGGTCAAAGTACATAACCATTTCCTTGTCACATGATCATGACGTCTCACGCCTCCAGACTCTGTTGGGCTGTGAATAAGTAACCAATAGTAAACAATCAGTAACAGAGAAGTTTGTTTTTGTTGTTTTTTCTCTGCCAGATAATGAAAAACTAATGTTATTCAAACTTATTATTTCATTTTGTATTGGTAGAGATTGAATCTCTAATTATTATACAAATGTTTTGTGAGCATATAATCTCAGAATGATTGGACTGTTGTTTTATAACCCTAGAATGAGCCCTTTTAGTACACCAGTGGCTGATCCTCTCTGTAGAGGACACTTTAAACACAGGCTACTATCGGCTCTCCTTCACGTTTAGATGAATAGGATGATGCGTATTCGGCTGCTGCATGTAACTTCAGCACTAAATGCCACAGTACCATTAAGGGGATTGTTGGGTCTTGGCGCAGTAATGCATTCTTTGGGGTGCTGTGTTTCTGACTTCTGGGAACACATTCGCCCTATTTCAGGTGCTTTTTACCTGGTGTTTGAGTACATGGACCATGACCTGATGGGCCTGCTGGAGTCGGGCCTGGTCCAGTTCTCTCACGAGCACGTCCGCAGCTTCATGCGGCAGCTGATGGAGGGCCTGGACTACTGCCATAAGAACAACTTCCTGCACAGAGACATCAAATGCTCCAACATTTTGCTGAACAACAGGTAGAGAAAACACACATTGACACGCCAGGAGAAATGGAGTTCTTAAGGAGAAAGTGTCACGGTGTGTTTGCTGTAGCCATCGCAGGGAAGATTTGACTAATCGTTTTTGCCTTTCAGCTTTGACCCACTTTTTGTTTACTTTTGTAGCAGCACTTATCCTCTTCAGCCATGTGGTGTTGATAAAATGCAACCACACTCAGTAAATGCATTAAACCCAAGACCTGAAGTAGTCGAATGCCAACTTTAATGATGGGATTACAATTGTTTTGAGTTGCATCAGCGGCAAAGCCAATTACTGTGCTGCTAATTTAATCATGTATAGCAACGCAGGCGTTCTTCACAGATGGTTGTGTACTACAACTTTGCATCCAAACAGTAAACATAAAAGGATGCATGAGCTAAATGACCTACAGAAGCTAAAATTAAAAACCACATATGTTTCTTTGGTCAGTGGAGCATCTAGAGCCATGTTGTAGGTCTTTCGTTGAGTCACTGACCCATTGTTCGGACTTTTGTTCAAAAGATAGTTGTGGAAACACTCAACCATTTAAGTGAGATTAGACTTTATAATTGCGAGCAGAGCTTGTTTTGTTCCTTTTATTACTACTCAACAATTTTTTTATTCTATTTCTGTCATTACCCAGAGGTCAGATCAAACTGGCAGATTTTGGTTTGGCTCGGCTTTACAATTCAGAAGAAAGGTAAGACGAGAGTTTTCTATACATAGATATAATTCTTAATGTGTGCAACTCTGGAAAACTTGGTGTATCAGAGAGCACAGCAGAGACTCTCTGATCAAAACTTTCGGTAACGATTGAAGCAATAATTAAACCTAAGAATTAGCTGTTTTTCCAAAGAATGTCCACTAGATGGTGGTGTTGACCATTTTTAGAGAAATCAAGGTCAGTTTAAGCCGAGGTGTTATAGGGGCACTTGACCTTATGTAGAGTCTATTTTAAGCTTCGACTGGGTGCTAAAACAGCAAATAGTTGTAATGTTTATCAAGTGAGTGTTTGCTCACATAGAGTTTAAAACCACAAACTTATTTAAAAAGTTAGCCTTTGAAATTTGCTTATACTTTTATTCTGCTAACTTTTTAATAATCTAAGAGAAAAGTTGAATTTAATATACATTTCGGCAACACCTTTGTGCTCTGATCCAACTTCCTCTCCTCTATCCTAACCACCAGTCGACCATACACTAACAAAGTCATCACACTATGGTATCGCCCTCCCGAGCTGCTGTTGGGAGAAGAGAGGTACTCTCCAGCTATCGATGTGTGGAGCTGTGGGTGAGTATGACTGTGACCTAGTTTCTCTGTCACTGAGGGTTAACCAAAAAGCTTCTCTACTTATTTTTTCAAATGCATCAGATTGTCTATTATCCTTTTTTAAATTCGTATTTGTCTGTGACTCCCCGTGTCAGTCTGATCTGAAAAACCTTTCCATGTGAAAGTAACTTGTGAATCTCATTGAAAAATGTTGATTAATTCATTCTAGTCATTCACAATGACCAGAGATTAAGCCAGGCATGGCAAATGTGTTGCGCTACGTGATTTTCCCAAAAAGTCATTCAGTCATAATAAACGAACTGGTATTTTAGGTATCTTTGTGTATCTCTATTTGTAGTAGTGAAAACTGAGTAGAGAGTTTGCTGTTAATGAACTACTCACATTTTTGGAATGTAACTGAGTGTAATTGCACAGCCCCACTGGTAAGGGATGTCGCGTAAGGCCAGATAGTTCTGGTGCACAGCTTCTCACCACCTCCCCCCTCTGCCCTGACTTAGGTGTATCTTAGGAGAGCTCTTCACAAAGAAGCCCATCTTCCAGGCCAACCAGGAACTTCTGCAGCTGGAGCTCATCAGGTTGGCTAAGTCACCATCTCCTATATCTATGAATGTCACAACTGTCATACCCATATTTCTCAACTCCTTATTTCTGTCCTTTCTTTCAGCCGACTGTGTGGTAGCCCTTGTCCTGCGGCGTGGCCTGATGTCATCAAACTCCCTCTCTTCAACACCATGAAACCCAAGAAGCAGTATAGACGGCGATTAAGGGAGGAGTTTGCCTTGTATGTGCCTCTCTGTGTTCCCTCAAAGTAATGACTGTGATCCACTCTTTTCTTTGTTTTTGCAATTGAAATGATCTGTTTCCCTCTGATCAGTCTACCTACTCCTGCCCTGGACCTGCTGGATCGAATGCTGACCCTTGACCCTTCACGGCGCTGCACATCTGAGCAAGCACTGCACTGTGACTTCCTGCAAGATGTGGAACCCAGCAAGATGCCACCCCCAGAGTCAGTAGCTCAGGGATTGTGCCATCATGTGTTAAAAGTTTACACCAAAACCCATACAAATCCGATTTTGATCTCTGTTGTGTTTGATATAAGTTAGATTTAAAGGTAAAAATGTTCTAGTTGCACTCTGTTAATACCCCCTGTTGCCTCTTTTAATTTCTTGGATTATCCCCAATTCTGTCCCCAGTCTTCCTCACCATCAAGACTGCCACGAGCTCTGGAGTAAGAAGAGACGCCGTGCACGTCAGAGTGGGGTGCCCGAAGATGTGCCTGTGCCCAAAGTGCCCCGTAAAGATGCGACAGGGACCTCCACCGGAGAGAACAGTCGACCCCAAACTAGCCCGGCCGGAGCCCCTCCCCCTCCGGCAGGAAAACCACCCTCTGCAGTGAACATAGAGAGTGAGTTGTCAGGTAACACGAGAACGCCGGAGAGATTGACGTAATTTCATCAAATATGTAAATATTTGACTTTTGGTGTATAATCAAAACTGAAAATTTGCAGTTGATTGAATGAAGAATGAAATGTTCCAGTTCTTTTCATATGAGAACTGCTTAACATTTTTTACGGCATCATCATCCTATGCAGTTGTCACATCACAAGATGTACAGTAAGTCAAATCACCTCAAGTGTGTCTTTATGCAAATATGTTGCTGCTTCAAAAAAAGCAAATGTCCCATGGTTCATATCTTCCATGACTAATGTACAAGAGATGTGACTAACATGCCATAAATGACTGTGATAATGGGGTTCTGAGACAATGTTTTTCAAGTGAGAAAGCAGGATGAGCAGCAAACTATCATAACAATCATACGGCCATAGTAGGACTCCTTTGATACTTCAGAATATCGTGCCTTATTCGTTGAAATATGACAGGGAGAGAGTCAGGTAACTGAGTTACCTGGCTGCATTTGAATAGGTATGTTCGGATGGTAGATTTTCATAATGACCTCCATCATAGCTGTAATTTGATTGTTGCATCGTTGCTATACTTTCCTCAGCCAAGCTACATTATGTTGATATACAGTAGATGAAGTGCAGAATGCTGAAGTACAGTAGGACTGTTTGAAAGTGAAAAGTAATTTAGACTCTTATAGAATGAATGTTGATGGACCTTTTTATATGCTGTAATTTTCATGGCTGTGTGAATGTGCTTGCTCAGGCCTGGGAGCTGTGGCAGAGCAGTTGAACCAGACGGAGCTTGCAGTGCTGCTGAACCTCCTCCAGGGACAGACGGACCTCAGCCCCACGCAAGTAGCCCAGTTCCTCAACCTGTCCAACCCAGAGACTCTCAGCCAGTCGCTGTCTGCCCTCAGCGAGGCCTCCGACCACCAGGTGGCTCAAGATGACCAGGCCCATTCCACTACAAGGTCCCATCCCCCGGAGCCGCCTCCTGAACCGCTGGAGCCCTCACCCACCGCGGGAGAGGCGGCACTCAGCCAAGAAGAGCAAGCGAACCTGCTTGCTCTCATTTTGGGTCAAATCATCAAACCTCAAACCGAGGACGAAGGCGATGAGAGCAATGGCGTCCAATCAGAGGAGGCACTGTCTCGCGGTTCATCCGCCTCTACTACTGATCGCAAGGGCAAGTCTGGGTTTAGTCTTTAGTTGTTCGAAGAGAAAAGGGGGGAGAGAAGGATCCGGGCAAAATCACTAGGGACCGCAAACATAAGTGAAACTGGTTAAAAAAGCTGACACTGAAGAGTCCTAAAATTAGCTATATTTTAGAATACATCATGGAATCAGTCGAGTTAAAGAAATGATTTGGATTGTTAGACTTATTTCCCTCCCCTTTCTTTATTCCCAACATTCCTTAAAAAGTCCACCCTCCCGACAAATTGGAAAACACACTGAAGGAAAAGCTGGTGAAATGTCTGTCTTGTGTTCGTCATGTCACCCTGGTAACCACACGGATCACGCACATGGGCCGTCTCTTCCTGGTGTCCTCAATAAACCTTAAGAAAGTGCAGTTCTCTTCATTTGAGTGGAAAGAAAGAAAGAAAGAAAGAGAAAGAAAGGTTCACACTGTATTTTCATCCCTACATCTCCCACTTCCCTTTTCCTCATTTCCTCCTCCCCGTCCTCATTTCTGTATCTGTCCCATCTCCACATGTTTTTTCTTCCCCACTTCATCTCCATTAGGAAACAGGTGTCATGAATTCTTCGCAGTGTTGCTTTAAACTGTCTGTAATGTCAGCCTTTTTATGAAGAAAGTAATAAATTATCAAATGGAAGAATAAATGTTTTGAATCTTTAGACCTCACCTGCATGTGTTTCTTTTACCTTTTTGTTTTGTCACACATTTTAATTTTATTTTCCAACCTGTTCACTTACAAGTTAGTTAAAATCATGGGATTAGTGAGTTGAATAAAACTGTTCACTCTCCTGCTGACACGAACGGTAGCAGTACGGTTTCCTTCTGGTTATTTTTCCTCAAGGCATCTGAAACCCTTAATGCCTTGATTTAGTTTATCCTGCTCAAAGAACATTCACTAACCTGGTTTTACAATATTTCCTTGCCCTTTTTAATACTTTAAATTCCCCCCACATATGTCGACCCTCCTGTTTAAACAGCTGTACAGGCCCTTGCTAACTTTTTCCTCACCTAGGTTGTGCTGATTTACTTAAAAACTTTGCACTATGGTCATTTAAAACTTAGAATGGTGCATAGCAGTAAATACAAGCAGAACCTCTGCCACTTAGAACCACTCTGAACATTATCTGCTAAATACCAGTTGTTTAAAGACTGTCTCAGGTGCTGACAGTGCTCTACTAAAATGCAGATACTTTGAAGTGCTCGGTCCGCCCTCTTGTGGTGAAGGCAGGAACATCAGTGTGTACCTCCAATGTCAGGCCTATTGGACAAAAATCCATCCTTTCCATGTAAAAAAAAAAAAAGATCAATTGGGGAACTTGTGTCAAGATGATTCATGTCATTATGCTCTCAATTCCAAAATTGTTATATTAACCTGTTGTCCTGTTTTGTCTCGGTCCCTGCAGGTGAAGCAGTTCCCAAAAGGAAAAAGCTTGGTGGCAAACGGGTGCCCCCCCCCAGTGAGCATCGTCCGCCCTCTCCTCTCTGGCCGCCCCCATCGGCTCTGTTCCTCGGAAATGCTCAGCAGGCCACTTCAGAAACCCAACCCAGCCAGGACATCAGCCCTGCTGTGGCTGCTGCCCTGCTGCAGCTCATCTCCCAGCAGGACTCCGAGTCCGGGGCCTCCCGCCGCAGTAAGGACCCCTCTCCGGCCGTGGACACTGTGGTTCGGGGGCGATCATCGCCATCCTGGGCCACAGATTCCCCACGTCAGCCTTCTTCTGCTTCGGAGGCCCCCGCCGGACTGGTGACCGCTGCCGCCACCGCAGCGGCGCAGTTCCCCAAGGACGAGGACCTCCGCTTTTCCCACGGAGCCGCCCGCTGACCCTCAGGAGCCCGTCTACTGTGATAGACCCGGGGACGGAGGGATGTGTCAATCAGCCGTGGCTTGAAGGGACTGACAGTGAGCGAGCAGGTAGAGGAAGATTCTGAATGTGAACGTTTTGACAGTAAAGAGATGAAGGGGCCCTCGGGCTTAGGGCCAAAAAAAAGCCACTGTCCTGTGAACAAGCTTGATGTGCCGTTGTGGAGGAGGAGAGAGCTCGGACCTGGTGATGGTCCGACCTTTAACGGTCTGGTTTTAAGGACGGTCACCACCTCTAATCCCTCTCTTTCCTCTCCGCTGAAGGTTCTGAGTGAAAGTTAAGCTTCCAAATTGAGTGCCATGCTGCTGGCACTTGACTTTGAGAGCAGCTGTGATCTCCCCTTTCCTGCCCCTCTAAACGTATGATTGTTAAGCCCACTGCAGTGCCCACTTTTAACAAGGTTAGCCGTGTTTCGGGGTCGTACGCTACTCGCTGATGAGAGGGGCGGAACTGCAAATTGCAATCTGGGTAGATTTAAGGCCATGAGTTTACCGACGCTGGCTCCCCATGCTCTCAGCTCGTGCCTCCTTGTGTGACCCCAGCGACCCCTGAATGACCTCAGCCTATAGTGTGGGGGTGTACAATTACATTTCTGCACTGGATGGCATCTTTCACTGCACATCAGCAAGACCGCACTTATTTTTCGTTTACCGGACGGCTGCTCCCCGATATTCCACCTGCAACACCTTCTCGTTCACTTCAAGATTCTCTGTCTCTGTCCTTGCAAACCTGTAGTGAATCATGTCGATATCTGAATATGAATGAAACCACTCCATTTTCAATGGACTGCTCCACTATACACGTGCTCCTCTGCTTAGTAACTATAGAAACACACACTCAGAAACACTAATTATCCTGCATTTATCGGATGGGCCCTGAGGACCTCGTCTAACACGTCTGTCCATGGCCTCCCGAACCAATTTGTGCATAAGAAACTTTTTTTTTTTTTTCCTGCGATATTTTTTACATCAAAAAATGACGTGCTTGAAAGGTTCGGTTTCCATATTTTGCTTTAGAAAAAGAAAGAGGAGAAAATGGTTTCATGTATATGTAAAAAAGGGAAGAAAAGTATTTTGTGATATGTGTATTCTCGGTTCAGTTTATTAAAGGAAGCTATGTGACCAGTTGAATTGTCTCTACTGGCGTTTCTAAATGTAATTTTCCTAAATGGCCACTAGATGGTAGGCATTCACCCCAGGCTGCATTGGACTGTAGTGTAGAGAACTGCAGGATGGGCCAAGTTACACATCAGGTTTTTTTTGTATTTCCTATCATTTTTAAGATCTGATTATTCATGTTTGCTCATTTTCACTTCACAGGAAACTCAGAGTACAGACATCCCAAGCCAGGGAATCACTGATCATACGAGAGGCACAGGTACATTAATTAAATCCTACCAGAAGTTTAAAAAAAGAGGAAAAGAATCAAATGCATTTCTGCACAATTACCTT
>JAFBJT010107570.1:26786-34731 GCA_016785325.1 Chascanopsetta lugubris | reverse complement strand
GCCTCTCACCCCCCCCCCACCCTCCTCCTCCTCCAATACACTTTAACTTCTCACACTCATTCACTTCAACTTTTTCACGTGTCTCATTCCCTCTGTTCAACCTCCGGCTCACGTCAGAGACGGGTCCCATCGCATGAGATGGATCGAAGGTGACCGGAGTCGATTGACTATAGATCATTTTAAACAGTGATGTCATCACACTGTTTCAGTTAAATATGCAACAAAGGGGGTAACACTATTGATCGATATGTTTTATATGTATTGTTTAGATCTGACATTACTTATGATCAGATCGCGATTGCAGCACAGCTCCAAGTGGACTAATGATTGTGTCTCTGTGATGTTAAATTAATAAGTTGATCTCATTAGCCTCTTTGTTTCCATTCATTAGTTTGAGTTTTTAATCATTTTTACAATTACGATTAAACAAAGATGAGGCTGGATGTGTCAGAGAATGAACAACATGTTTGATTTCCTTTAGATCATTTTCGCTCTCTATCCTTCCTTCCTTCCCTCCATCCATCCTAATCCTCTAGGAACTGTAAATGTGGGCTGGTTTGGGTGAAATTGTTTGGCAAATGAAATAATTGTACTAATGTATACAGTCATGAATCTATATTTTCATTACCCCAGAATCATACCTTTATATTTACATCAGGAGCAGCAGCAACTTACAACTTCAACACTTAATTCTGCTCGTTAGATATTTCTTTAAAAGACCACGAGAATCAAAAGAAAGCGAATCAGTTTGTAAAACAGAAGAAAATGGCATATACACAAAACACAAGTCTAATATTCATCATTAATTTCAAAGATGTGGTGACCCCAGTAAAAACCAGGAGACCTTAATTTGCCAGTAAAGATCTTGGATATGAAACAAGATAGGAAGGAGAATAATCAACATGTGTTGGACCTGTTCTTAGCTTTAGTTTGCGGTCTGTCTCTCTTTGGATGGAGCTCAACTTTTCATCGAAAACAAAGGGAACTGCGGCCCGGAGGGAAAACCTGGAATCCGTGGCACTTTGTCATACGTTGGGGGACTGTGGCTCCTTCCGGCTGCACACTTGACTCTTGAAGCAGAGTTATCTGCTCTGCAGACGGAGCAGAGGAACCACCCAGTCTGAATACCTGAGTGTGACGTGTGGAGGTGACTCCAGATGAGCGCTCCATGTCTCTCCAGTCACGCTCAGGTGATTGTTTTGTGCACCTTGGTCTCTCAGCGTCACTCAGGTGTGCGTGTGTGTGTGTGTGTGTGTGTGTGTGTGTGTGTGTGTGTGTGTGTGTGTGTGTATGTCCGTCCAGGCAGGCCAGTGGCGAGCGGGGACGGAGCGATTGAGATATAGAGCATTAGTTGGTGTCAGGAGTAAATTAGAGGCCAGATCTGTTTTCTAATCAGAGCACAAGCACCGTGTTAGAGGAATTAGGGCGACAGCTGCTGAGAGCTTTTTATTCCTCTCTCTCTCTCAGCCAGAGACAGGCAGACCCCAGCTCAGGGACCACCTCTTTACCGCAGCCACCTGTCAACACCGGAGCCCGAGTGTGCGTGTGTATACGTGTGTGCGCGCATGCACGTTCCCACCCCCCTCTCTCCCCACCCCCCCTCTCCCCCCGCCCCCGACCCCCCGACGCCGACATGCACGCTCACACGCATGCATACATACATACATGTAAGCACATCCACTGCCATACGAGCCTGCACACATGCTTGCACACAGACACACAAACACCGTCTGCTGCGCTGACCTGCCTCCATCTTTGAAATTAATGACAGTGCAGGTTCTGTGTGTGTGCGCGCAGACGTGTACGTGGTGTGTTTGTGGGTTGTTATTTATTTCTTTTTTTTTTCTTTTTTTTTTCCGGGGAAGTGTGAAAAGCCCTTATGAGATATCAAAATGAGATAAGGTGGAGCGGTGGGCGGCATGCGCATATGTCTGTTTACTATGAATCCCATTGAGGGGCCTTAACGACGCATCAACCCGTCCGTTCAGCGCAACAGGAAGCTCAATGTATTGCAATGAAAACAAGTGGGGATGGTGTTCATTTGTTTTGGTACATTTAAAGAATGACACCAGGAGGCAAACTGTAAAAGTGTAAGAGCAAGAGAAGCAAATGTGACGAGGACAAGGGGCAGTTACATCCTTCAGGGCAGGCCTGTTGAAATAGTAGCTCAAGGACCGAATGTGGCCCTGAACCCATTTTTTGAGTGAGCGCCTAATGCAAGGAATGCGGACAAACAATCACAAAACCAAAACACATAAATAAAAGAATCCCATGTCACTCGCCCAAAACAATTCACCAGCAGGGCAGACCCTAAGTGCAGCACTCGGCCATATCCTAACATTCAACCCACAATGCAGTTCTTTCTTGTGTTTACTGGAGACGTGCAGTAGGTCAGGCATGAAGCAGATGTTTATTTTGATTGAGAAAAACAAAGAAGCTTAAGAAACATTGTGCACTTTTTTTTGCACTTTTGACAAGGATGTTTACTTTTTCAAAAGTATCATTGCCAGCTCAGATTCTGTTGAGTTAAACGTTGTAAAAATGCTTGAATGCAGTGTTTGATGTGCCAGTGTCTGACGATTTTCAGGGGAAGGATCAAATAAACAATTAGGGTCTTAATTCAAACGAACCACCTTTTTTTTTTTTTTTAAACTTGCTAATGTTAGCGATGTCAAAAAAAGTAGAACTCTAATTCTTAGCATGCCTGATGATAAATACATGGATGTCGTGAGCTGCTCGCTCGCAGTTTAAAATTTTTTTTTTTTTATCCGGCAGCAGAGATCAGCCTCTCGTGGGCAGGATGGTGGGAGGGTGAGAGGTGTGGGAGGCGGCATCGAGATTCACACCGTGTCACACACTCGCTTTGGAAATGTCACTTTAATTTTTTCAGACCCGGAGTGTACGGAGTGAATTCAGGTAACACGGTGGATGAAAAATGATAATGAGAGGACTGGGACGTGAATGACGCACAGGTTTCCAAAGATAGAGAAGCTATTGCAGTCAACATGGCCGCCTCCGTAGAGGGGACCAACTTCTAATGTAAATACAGCTGTTTTAGTCAAGGTTAATGAAATCAGTTGTTATTACAACCAGGTGATAATACTCTGGTGAACATATGCTATGATTATATAAGGATTTAGTTTCTACCAATATACTGAGAAACACCGTTCAATTCAAAGGTTTTATGGAAGCATAAATCAAAGACATCAAACAAATACATTTCCTGTTTTGTTTTGTTTTTTTATAAACAAAGGATAACAATAAGAATATGATAAAGTTCTATTTCCACACTGCAAAAAAAAAAAAAGATTCTAAAACAACAATAACATGTCTGTTAGGTCTGTTTTTTTTAAATGATTCCACCATCAGGTCCGCATCCCGTCATAGCTATAAACTAACTATGAACACATCCCTCTGTGTTAGTGGAGGACATCTAAGTCTCCCACTCACCGCCAGCAGCAGCACCAACCACACTGTGAATAATAGTAACATAAAGAATAGAGGGTTTGGAGGAGGAAGAGGAGGAATCGGGCTTTGTTACACACGTCTCTCTCACTAACTTCCATCTAGGCGACAGTCTTGTGGCTTTGGAGGCTAATTTGCCATTGGCTGAGGACTAATGGGGAACCGCACGCATGTCCTCACACACACACACACACACACACACACAGCACAGTCCTCCTCTCACTCTTGCACATCCCACACATGTGCGCCACCGCACAGTGTCATAAATAGACAGACAGTGCCAATCTGAGGCCTGGACCGGAGCCAGCTCTGCAGCAGCTCAGTAGTTAAATTATTAACACCAACTGGGAGAGAGACAAAGAGAGGAGCGGATCAGGCGGCTCGGCAGAGGAGGAGGAAGAGAGGAGGTGAATTCAGACAAGCCCAGACATCAGAGGGGCTGAGGAGGTCGGAGCCGCCGAGGTGACGGAGGTGTGGTGACAGGAAGTGAGGGGAGAGGAGGAGACACCCGGCAAATGTTTGAAAAATAACCCTGTTATTTCGGGTATTTAGGGATGGATGCAAAAAAACAAAAACAAAAAAAAAGCCCCAAAAAGGGGGTCCTGTTGTGTATGTGTGTGTGTGTGTGTGAGAGAGAGAGAGAGAGAGAGAGAGAGAGAGAGGGAGAGAGAGGGAAGGTAGAGAGGTGTGTGTGGTGGAGGTTTTTCATGGATGGCAGTGGAATACTAAGTGAGTGTGTTGGTGTGTGTGTTCAGCAGAGTGAGGGGAGGGGAAGAGAGATGGAATGAGATCTGGGGGTGTTGGTTCTGATCCAGAGAGTTAATGTTGCGCTCATTGATGGATAGAGTGCCAGCCATGAGACTCCATACCCACACAAGATGGATGGAGCACCACACTCTCCCCCCCCCCCCCCCCCCCCCCCCCCCCCCTGCCCCCCCCCCCTCTCTCTCATGATATCCTGCTTTGGTTTGATGTCCCTCATCTTATCTCTCTCGCTCTCCTTTTCAAAGCTAAACGATGATCAGAGAGCGCCACCACAAAGACGCCGTCTGATCCCAAGCGGCATCGGGGCGTGCGTTTGTACCTATGGTGGCGGTTTAGGAGTTCACAGCGTGTCGGGTTCTTTTTGTTTAGCAGGGATGCAGAAGAAGCCCGGTGTTTTTTTAATTTTTATTTTCTGTGCACAGTTGCGTTTTACAAGCTCAATCTGTGATCGACATACACATGAGATTGTCACCGAGAGATGATCATTCAACACAGGAGACAGAGATACATGTCTCCGTGTAGGATGTTGAGCTGCTCTGTTCGTTTTATGCTCTCAGTCCATGAAGTCATTGCAGATTATGGGATGTAAAATCACACGACTAGTGGTTCACAGAAAGACGAAAGCACGCAGGGTCAAAGTTAACACGTGTCCGACCTAATGACATCGAGTGGTGAAGTTGCAGTCGCAGCTGATCATCTGAAAATCTTCGGTTGTTATCAAAACTCTAAAGGTTCATTCTGGGCCACAGCAGGAACATGTTGGTGCAACATGATCATCTTCACAGAGGAGCCGCTTCTGATGTGATTATCAAGGATTCACTCGACAATAATGAAAACAATTGGATATTCAGACAATTCATCACTCAGAGAAATGAATGTGTTTTATTAAGCTCATAGAAATGGAGCATCTTACCTCTGGTCTACACACTGGACCCTTAAATGCAGACACTGACCCTTTAACTGTAGTTAATGTGCAACGTAGTGTGGGAGGGATGTGTGTGTGTGTGTGTGTGTGTGTGTGTGTGTGTGTGTGTGTGTGTGTGCAGCTACATGAACCAAAAACGAAAGTAGCACATATGTGTGTATGTACTCGTGTATTGGTGTGTATCCCTAAATATTCTGTGTGTGTGTGTATCTGTGTCTGTGTGTGCGCGTGCATGTGTGTGAGAGTTGCGATGGATGTACATCATGTGTGTAATTTCTCATTTACTCAGAGAACCAAAAGCCTGACGAACTTATCTATAAGGCCCCCGCCGCCTCCAACACACACACACACACACACACACACACACACACACACACACACACAGATACACACACATATATACATTTACACAAACACACTTTTCCTCAGCTTCCTCCTTTCTGGCGGGGGCATCAGGGGGTGAAGTGATCTGTGCGAAAGCCTCCTGTTCTGTGCGCCGCGCGGCTGAGGCAGAGGGGGATTGTGGGTAGCTGCTGTCTGCAGGGGTAGGGGGTGGGGGGTGGGGTGGGGGGGTAAGGAGGGGCTAGAGTTAGCGAGGAGGAGAGGAGGGGTGGATGGGTTGCCGGGGCGGGCGGCAGCAGATGGCGTGCCACACTGTGAGGGCCGTCGGCTGGCATCCAGAGGAGGAGGAGGAGGAGGAGGAGGAGGGGTGTGTGTGTGTGTGTGTGGAGGGGGGGGGGGGGGGGGCTTAGAGTTAGAGGAGTGTGTATGTGGGGTGGGGGAGTGGGGGGCGGGGGGTGGGGGGTAGAAGGATTGGAGGGGCACTGCTCCCAAAGTGCCAGCAGGCATCAGGAGAGAGAGAGTGAATGAGTGAGGGAAAGACAGAGGTGAGGGGCTGTGGTGGTGGTGGTGGTGGTGAAGCGGGGTGGGTGGGTGGGTGGGTGGGGGTGGGGGGGGGCAGACTGGTAGACAGGCAGACTGGAGGGAACCCACAGACTCTGAGATTAGAGCTTAAGCGGAACTTGGGAGCAGGATTTTCGCTGCTAATTGCATCCAGTGAAGAAGAAACCAAAACAACAGATTTTCCCTTTGAATCCCGTAATGCGCGAGATACTCCCGACCTTTTCCAGCTTCCGGTGCCGTAGCATCGCCCCCCCACCCCCACCCCCACCCCGCCCCCCCCGGTGGCCCGCCATCGCGGGATTCGCAGAGAAATAGAAGCGGGGCCAAGCGGAGGTCCCCTCCGTTTGGCATATTGTGGTCTAAGAATTGCCACCGATGTAGCGTGAGGTTGGCATGTGGAGGGCATCGGGTTGGCATATGCACTGTGAGGAGTTGACACGGGGTCTGCTCCGATGTGACATAAGTTTGGCAGCCTGGGCGTCAAGGTGGCGTAAGACTGGCACCGGGGTTAGTGAGGGGTGCTGAATGGATGGTGTCTGTCAAAGAGGTCGTGGATGTGTGTGTGTGTGTGTGTGTGTGTTTGGTTCGTGAACTTGTAGATCTGGGTCCACCTTCTTTAAAACAGACAGGAGGAGATGGAACTTTAACTTTCCTTGTCTTTGATAGAAGTCACTGCGCCTCTGTTTAGAGAAAATGTTCTTAAAGGTGCAGTGTGTACGATTTGGTGACATCTAGAGGTGAAGTTGCATGTTGTATCCATCACCTCACCCTTCTGAGCATGCGGGAGAACCTATGGTAACCTTCAGTTGTCATTCAAAGTCAAAGGATGCTCAGTACGTCCACTCTGGGCTACTGTAAAAATATGGCGGTCCCCCATAGAGAGGACCCCCTCCTCGTGTAAATATACAATAATGGGCGTTTTAAGGGTAATGGGGGGAAATAATTATTATTTCAAAGATTAGAATTTCATGAAAATATCTGCATGTATTTGTTTTTTTAATCTTTTTAGAAGTGACGAAAACGACGGGAATCGTACACACGGCACCTTTAAGTTATAAAGAGCTTTTCTCGTCTTTATTCCACATTTGAGCCGCTCATCCATTCACACACACACACACATGCGTTCACACCGTAGAGCTGATGACCCCATAATGGTCTTTTGTGATCATGTGTCAATCAGACAGTGCTTGAACACCATCAAGTCCCGTTGAGAACAGATGATCAGGTCCGTCACACCACCCCTGAAGGTGTGTGGGACCTAACCACGTTGAACACTGGGTGAATTCGAATGTGTCTCCATCATCTCACACCCACACTGCCCCCCTCTCAGCGGGGGGTCCCGAGCACAAAAACATAAAAGCAGTAACATCAGTCCGCTCTTTCCTTTGCTTTCCTCAGTGTTCTGTCTGTGGTTCGGGCTTTGGAAAGCAGGCAGGGGTCCACACAAAACAATGGCTTCACAGGCAGCTTGTTGTTGTTGATGTGGTTGTTGTTGTTTTTGTTGTTGTTGTTTCAGTGGCACACAGACAAAGGGGATGTGACAATGCAGTCTGCTCCCGGAGCAGGATGGATAATGATCAGATCTCCGTGAGCACAAATTGATACCAGTTGAAAATGTATGAGGTTCATCTCATTATAATCCAAACGCAATATGTACTGTAATCCAAGGTCAAAGTGATGCTCAAGGATACGTAAACCCATGATATGAGGAGACTAGGATTGAACTTCTGACCCTCTGGTCCATGGACATCACGCTCCATCTCCCTGACATTAGAAAATGTGCGGAACTTAAACATCAGGAAAACGGAAAAGTCTCATGAATTCCAAAATCCCAGTGAAATGCAATTTAAAGTCATTTTTATTTCGACCAATCTCACAAAGTTTAAA
>JAFBJT010107570.1:16786-24286 GCA_016785325.1 Chascanopsetta lugubris | reverse complement strand
AATTCAATGTTTTCGTTTCACAAGAATCTGCCCCACATGTTTACCCCTGCTATGGGTTGTCTCTATGGAGACCACCATGGGACAGAACGGGCAAATTTGACACCTATTGAGTTTGAATGGTAACCAAAGGATTCCAAAAGTTTGATTTTGGATTTTCCTAAAAGATTTTCCTAAACGCTCGGCAGGGAACGATGAACCGAGGGTTATTCACCTGTCACGTGCTATCTCACCTCTAGGTGTCACCAAATCCCACCCACTGCACTTTTAAAGAGAGAAATAATGTCAAATCTAAAAGTTGTGGTTTACGCAGAAGTTAAATATGTGTGTGTGTGTGTGTTTGTGTGTGTGAACGATTAGCAGTTCGTGCTAATTGACTAAAAAATCATCAGCGCCACGCAGAGAGAAGGCGAGTGAGTGATGCTTTGATTTCTTTCTGTGTGGCTCCGGCTCCTCGGAGGGAAGTAGCTCCATCCTCCTCCCCTCCACCGCACAGCTGCTCTGAGGAGAGCAGGGCTCTGCGGGCTCTGGGTAGCCTGAGCTCTCTGTGCCTGGGTGAGAATTAGCCAGCTTTAGCGCTCGCCTTTCCTGGTAATCCCTTAATCTGGCGAGCCTGAGGAGGAAGGCTTTGGAGAGGAGACGGTGTGTCAATCCGTGTCTTCACATCTCGCTCGGCACGTGCCGGAAACAACGCGGAAGAGTTTGCGGGGGCCTCTTTTTGCGAGTCGAGCGCCGGCTCGCCTGGGCGACTCGGACGCGGCGTTCTGCGCGCGGCGTCTCGTCTGCATCTTTTAAAACATCAGTTCCGCGATGCCAGATTCAATGTGACACCTCGGCGCAATTCCCAAAAGGAGAAGATTCGTAGCCTGTGTTTCACACGGTGCTGCTTGTAGCGTTTCTCTCATTTGACACATTTCCAATCTGCCCTTTTGCTTCTGAGGCTGAAATAACTCGTCTGTAAAAGAAATGATTTTCTCGGTTATTTTTGGCAACGGGATGAACAAAACTTTTTGTCATCTTTTAATATGACAAACCTGCTGCCTATTCACACATCCAGCAGTTACACAACAACATTATCATTCATTTAGATTCATGTCGCTGACTTGAGAGAGTTATTAGCACATTTCATTTTTGTTGCAGATTGTCGTTTTTGCTTATGATATCTCATAATGTTGAAGTGTAGATAGTTCAGCGCTCTCTACAGCAGGGTTGTCAGTCTCATTTTCAGCATTATGGCTCCCCTCAGACTGCGATGTGGTAATACTGTATTGTAATATTGGATGAGTGAGGAGTTTAAAGTCGGCTGATTCAGTGGTTTGGATGTTTAAAGATGTCATTTTCTTTGGTTTCAAAGTGTCTCGGACCCTTCGGGCGAGGGGTGGCAAAGATAGGGCCCGTGGGCCGGGACCGAGCCGCCAGAGGTTCCAATCAGGCCAGGGATGAATGTGTTTATGGGTCATTATGCTTTGATTCTACTGGTCTGGCACACTTGCCATCACATTTGGCCGTACTGTATGTGGCCCCTGACTCAAAATGAGTTTGACAGCCCTGCTTTAAGAGTTCAGTGAAAACATCGCATAGCTATTCTTCTGTGAGCCTTTGCACATTAAGTTCCTTTCAGAGTCACACTTTCATGTTCGCTGTTTTCTTGGCTGTCTGTATTTGAATTGGCAACTTTAAATGGTAACTTGTTCCATTCCTGTGTTCATGCATATGATGAAAAGTGTTGGCGCTAACAAGCTCTGAACCACATTACTTACACATATTTCCGTTTTCTCTCTGGCACATGTGAATTTTCCTCATCAGACAGTAGCATTTAAAGGTGCAGTGTGTACGATTTGGTGATATCTACTGGTGAAGTTGCATATATCACCTCACCCTTCCCATTTGAGCACGCAGGAGAACCTTCGGTGGCCCTCGGTTGTCATTAAAGCTCAAAAGATGTTTAATGCGTCCACTCTGGGCTACTGTAAAAAACATGGCGGCCCCCATAGAGCGGACCCGCTCCTGATGTAAACATACATTAAAGGGCTAATCTTAGGGTTATGTAAAAAGCAAGTCATACATTGGGGTCGTTATACGTTTGTAAAAATGTGTATGCATAATTGTTTTGTGATTCGGTTTCAATAGATAGACCAAAATCGTGCACACTGCACTTTTAATGTAGACGCTAAAACGTGTGATGTCGCCCCCTGACACCACCATTAAATTGACCAACCTGTGCTGGGATGCCTGACAATGTGACACGTTTTGATTTATTTTTAGCAGTTGCATATACGCCCACATTTAAAACAGTGATGCTTGGCTGATGTAACATCTAACATCTAACATGAAATGCTCGGAACTAAAGGAGACAAATGTCTGCTAATAAGGAACAAAGCATCCCGCCATGTTTACATCGTCATGAATACAATGACACAGAGGGGAATGAGGGGCGGCCCCGCCACTGATTGTGCGACCGCACACTAATGAATGGCTAATGTGCAGCAGCAGAGGAGACGTTAATGCCATCCTAATTCCCTTTTGCTCAGAGCAGAGCGCTGTGTCCTGAGCCTGTTAATCTGAACCCTTTAAACCTTTAATCTGGGAATCTGTCACTCACACACACACACACACACACACACACACACACACACACACACACACACACACACTCATACACATACATTTGCACTCAAGCACGCAAACAAACACACTTGTCTATCCTTGACATAAGAGGACATGACATTGACTTTTGTTATTATCCTGGATACTTAGCCTAAACTTAGCCAGAGCCCATTGCTAATTTGCACCTTGATCTAAACCTAAATCTAACCTGAACCTCATCCAAACCTGAATTCAACCTTATCCTTAAACCGAACCTGAACCTAAACTAAAGCTAAACCTAAACCTATCCTGAACTTAAACCTAAAATATATTTCAACCTATACTGAAACCAAGTTTGAACCTCACTTACACCTAACGTATTATTTAATTTGGCCTAATCTGTTTTTAACTTGACCTAATCTTAAACCTAAATACAACATAAACCTTATTTAACCGAATTTTTACCCTCTTTTAAACAACACCTAAAGTCAACCTCGACTTAAGGTTAAACCTATATTGAACCAGAGCTTGGATTGAACTTCCAGCATAACCTAAAAATATATTGATCATAAATCTTGACCTTGCCTTATTCTAACCTTACCTCACTTAAACCTTGATCTTAACCAAAACCTCAAATTGAACCTGAATCTGAACCCAAATCCAGCCCGCACCGAAACTTCAACCTAAAATAAACCCAAAGTCGACCAAACATTAACCTTAACCTTGACAGAAACATTAGCTTGATATTAAACTAACGTTTACTTCCATTCCCTTAATGATGAAACACGCACATGCACACTCAGCCACACACACACACACACACACACACACACACACACACACACACACACATACACACAACCTGTCACGGGCCTGTAAAGAGCACTCCACTGTACCTGCCACACCTCTCTCCACCTCCCTCACTCTCCCTCTCTGGGACACATGTGACATATTGAGCGCCTGCAGCGAGATTCTTCCCCATGAGCGGCATTCCAGAGCAGGACGTCCCAGGGGAGCGGAGGGAGTGCATGGGGCCGGGCAGCCGAGTGGGTCTGTAGGCGGCTCCAGGGGGGTGGGGCGGTGTGGAGTAGGGTGGGGCGGCGGTGGGCGGCGGCAGCGGGGGGGGGGGGGGGGGGGGGGCGGTGGGCGGGGGGGGGGGGGGGGGGGGCGTTGAGTGCAAGAGTCTTGTTGATGCAGAAGTGTGGTAAAGGATGATTGTGCGCACACAGCTTCGTGTCTGCCGGCTCATCAGCCGATGTCATATTTTCCAAATGTTATGGACGAATGAAAACGGCATTAAAAAACACCTTCGGCAGAGAGAACTCCTGTTCATTATGAGTTCCAGGGGAGAGATAAACCAACATTGGGATATTTTCATTCTCGGGAGAGCCGGCACTTTAAAAACAAGTTGAAGAACTCATTTGCAATGTAATTATCTGATTAACTGATGAACACAGAAAATGAGTCCTACACACCAGACTGTTGTACTTGTGCTGCAGCTCGTGCGTCTTGTCATTTTTGGTTTCCTGGCTTTGTCCGTTTCCACCTCAGCCTTTGCTCCGTACGTTCCGGGCTTTTGCCTTCATGAAGCGAGGCCTCTGCTGTTCTGTTGCACTCATCCTCGCTTTTAAAGTGCCTGTGTTAGACACACGCCGGCCATCGTGCAACACTTGTATACACTCAATACACAAAACAAGGAGTGTGATTTGTCACCCTTGTCTGCCTGTGCGTGCTTCTGTGTGTGCGTGTGTGTGTGTGTGTGTGTGTGTGTGTGCGCGCGTGCGTGCGGGTAAGACGTGGCTTTTCATTTGCACTGTCCGTTATGTGACACATTCACATATGAAGACGTGGAGCACAGCGGCGTCCTCACGCCTGACAACCTGTCTCCGTGAAGCATCACCTGCCTTGAACCTCTTCCCTCGTCCTCACTCTCTCTCTCCCCCCGCAGAGGGAAGTTTTGCAGGCCTCTCTTCTTCGCTCTCTCTCTCTCTCTCTCTCTCTCTCTCTCTCTCTCTCTCTCTCTCTCTCTCCTTAATTAGAGCAGAATGGAGACTTTGCATGCGTGAGCAAAGACACCGTGCGCCTGCTTTTTCTTTTTTCCTTTTGTCACATATCATCGCATCATTTTCCCTCTTTCTCTCTCTTTGTCCTCGCTCCTCTCTGCGTTCTCTCCCTCTGACGGTTTAATATTTCATCCGCCTCTCCGTCGTGGCGAGCTGGTACATTAACCAGCGGTGCCAGCCGAGCTCTCTGCTTGTGGCTGGCTGTACAAAAATAAACACACTCTAGTTGTAATGAACAGATGTCGCCGAATTTAAACGTGCACACACACACACACACACACACACACACACACACACACACACACACACATGCAGACCCCTCCTCCACACAAACACACTTCACCCTCCTTCCTCCTCCTCCTCCTCCTCCTCCTCATTCTTGCTCACGCATAAAGGCGCACATGCATGCATGCACACACAGCATGTGCAGGTCTGACTCCTGCGAGAAGCGAGGACACTGCAGGATGAAGACACTTGTGCACATGAGTGTATATTGAACACACACACACACACACACACACACACACACAAACTCTTCTATATGTATTCCCGTGTGAGCGTTCCCTGGCAGAGGGGGCAGCCATGGCAGACACTCAAAGCCGGTCTCTACCCCCCCCCCCCCTCCCTCCCTCCCCCCTCCCTCCCTCCCTCTGTCTGTCTGCTGGTCTGACAGCAGGCTAACACTGTGGTCATCTTTACAGACTATTTTCATGAGGTCCTCTCGTCCACTCCGCACAAGCAGCCTGTCGTCCCACAATCCCCCGCGGCATCATCAGGACCCATTTTCTGTGCTGCAAAGACGAGATGGGCACGAGTGTACATCACTGTGAGAGTGTGTGTCTGAGCGTGGGTCTAAGTGTGTGTGTGTGTGTGTGTGTGTGACCACCACCACCACCACCACCACCACCCTCTGCCTTGTCACTCCCGCTCTTTTCCCACTGAGCGTGTGCCAGCTCTCTGTGTTTGCTGGCTGACAGGAGCGAAGGAGAGACGATTGTTCTCTACTTACCCAGAGAGCCTCCCCTGCCAAGTCTGGGATGAAATCCTTTCTATAGCGCAAACGCCTCGCAGTCAGGCATCTCGCGGCAAAGCACACACCATCCCTCGCCGCTCTCAGGGTGGGAGGGTGACACCTCACGAGAAGTCAGTCAGACACACAGAGGTCTAAAAGTAGCATCGGGTCGAGCTGCCGCAAGACAAACCCATAAGATGTATCGACAGTGTCGATGGGGCATTTTGGATTCTTTGGTCTTAATCGATGAGACTGGATTTTGGATGAGTGTAGTTTGACCTAGAATATGTTTGTGTCAAATGACAGACTTTGTTTGTATGTGTTGCATATGTTGGTTTCATTTCCTTACGCTTAATAGCATTTTACATCCTCGTGCCCCCTGAACTTTGTGCTGCCATGCATTCCTCTGCATGAGATATAGCATGTAAATATGCTCTGTAGATTTTATTTTACATTTCTTGTCTATTATTCCATTTTTTTCATTTTCTTCATCTTATCATCCTCATTTTGAAATCGTACCATATGTATGGCATTTTCTTACATTGTGACAGGGTTAAATCGGAAAAAGTAATTTTGGAATTTTCTAATTTAACATTCGGCCTATTGGAGATAAGAATTCCTTACGTTTGTTGATATACAAGGGTCATTCACCTTTTCAGAAGGCGCTGTTTAAAAATTATTTCATAAAAAAAAAAAAAAAACACTTGTGCCTGCGATGTAAAATACAAATAATTCCATATAACTTATCAATTCAGTCCTCGTTGAGCTGTTCAGGCACGCTGTACTTATTCGATATTTAATATTTGGATTCTAACTGTCAATAGTCAACTTTTACTTCACTTTAATTATTAAATCTTAATAGCAGTATTTTGTATTTTACTTTCTTCACATCATATACTGTTTCCTCTGGACAGCAATTCTTCTAAGTGTCCTGTGACTGTCATGCACAAGTGAAAGCTACATTTCTGTTCACACCTGCATCAGGGTCAGTAAAGATCTGAGTTTTGAATCTTTCGGTGTGGCTCCATCCATCTAGAAAACGTATTCAGGACCAAGTTTACAGATCTGGAGCGCGGAGAGTCGCCGCTTCATGTCACTGGAGGTGTGGACGGAGTCGGTCGACCCTGTGATGGCGAGAGTAGGCGGGCAAGGGGAGATTAAAGGTGACGGAGAGGAGGTGAGATGAAGGGATGAGGAGGAGGAGGAAGAAGAGGGTGGGGGGGTGAAGATGAAAGAGAAAACAGGGGGAAGAGGGGGGGGGGAGGTGTGGAGGTCGTCCGGGGGGTGATCAGTGAGGTGGATGCGATGCCATCTGACAGGTCCAGCTGGGAGAGCGCCGCCCCCCAGCACTGCAAACTGGTCAATATGGAGGCCAATTACTGCTGCCCATGTGACCAGGGCATCATCCAACCCTATCATAACACACGCGCACGCAAACACGCACACACACACCATCTGTGCAGACCAGCAATGACCCCCCACATGCACTGCAAGCCCCCCCCCGCCCCTCTCCTCCACCGCACCCCCCCCACCCTGCACCCCGTGCATGCCACCCAGCCGCCCCTCACCCCCCTCTGATCCAGTTGCGTCCCTGTGCACGCTCCTACTTAACCCCCTAAACAGGGGCCAGCCACGCCCCCTCCTCTGCCGGACCCTCCGGAGCACGCTGCCACTGGGGGGCGGGGGTGCGGTGTGTGGGGGGGGGGCGAGGATGGCGAGGAGAGGTCATGAGGACTTTGAGAAAACACCACACACCCTCGCCCTGAAAACACACACACACACACACACAAATGTCAACATCTGGCAGCACCCAGCTCCACCCCCCTACCCCCCCTAACCCCC
>JAFBJT010107570.1:0-16726 GCA_016785325.1 Chascanopsetta lugubris | reverse complement strand
CCGAAACCCCCCCGGGCCCCAACCCGACCCCCCCCCCCGTCCCCCCCCCCCCCCCCCCCCCCCACCTCCCCTCCCCTTTACCCCGGTGCTCCCCCCCTGTCCCCTTTCACCCCCACCTTTTTGCCCCTCTCCTATACCCTACTTCCTCCTCCTCCTCTTCCTCCTCCTGCAGGCCCCTCGTTTCTCCCTTGGCAGGACCTCCAGCGGTATAATGCAGTTTAGCTGCTGCCTTGTCTTCTGCCCCACTGCTCGTGCTGCACCGTGCCCCATTGTGTGATAACAAACAGATGTTGTGGAATTTCCTCGGCACGGCCTGCCAGTGACAGGCCTGCTCCCTTGTCTGCCAGTGTGTGTGTGTGTGTGTGTGTGTGTGTGTGTGTGTGTATGTGTGTGTGTGTGTGTGTGTGTGTGTGTGTGTTTGGGCGGGGGGGCGGCACACTGGCATATTCAGTCTGGCAGAGAGGTTGAGGCCTAAATCTGCATGACTGTTTCCTCTGTAAACACTTAAGTTTCTCCAAGTGTCGTCTTAGTGTCTTTGTGTACTTTAATGAACGTTAACTACACAAATGAGTGTTTTTATTTTAACAAGAGTTGTGTCCACATCCACCGCGCCGCCTCATGGTTCTGTTTTTAATCACCGACAGATTGCAAATGCTCCCGAGCTCGTGACCAGATTATCTTTTCCCCTCTGCTCTGCATCGAATTAGAAAAAAACAAAAAACAGCTTAATTCCTCACATATTTCACATCCGTATACTTTCATCAGATTTCTGCATTTTGCAAATAAGGGACAAAAATATTAAAAACACCGGGGTTATTATTTTAGCTAGACGTTAATTGGAGTTCACACCATAGTACTTGTGACATTTTGATAATCGCACTATTGACTGTTATGTCGGACAAACACTCTTGATTTTTTTTCTTGCTACCAAGTTGAGTGAGAAAAAGAGTGGGCATGAACATGATAATTTAAACAGTGAGATTCATTCACTCACTTTTCATCCTGAGCGGCGCACAGAGTGTCACTGGAAGTTTTTTTTTTCTGTTTTCATGAGCAGGACTGACAGAGACAGACTGCAAACACGAGTTAAGAGTTTTTATTTGCAAAGAGAATGAAAGGATTAATGCGCACACAAAGAGGTAATTTCATGGAAATGGGCAAAAGCAGTGATGAAGACACTATATATCCTTTTTTCACAACATGTGGAACAGTCTGCCATTTTGCATTTTGTTATATTACAGTTTTAAAATAAAAAGCATTGATCTATTGGATGATGGGACACACACACACACACACACACACACACACACACACACACTTAAAAACACACACAAACACATAGGACAGATTAAGCTGTAACAGCCTTTGTTTAACATTAGATTATTTGGGGAAATGGTATTACACACACACACACACACACACACACACACACACACACCTAAGGTAAGAGTTTGCCCTCAGTTTTGGAAACTGTATAGCCTGACTCCTGACTTCCTTTTCAAAAAGTTGTGTGTTTGTGTGTGTGTGTGTGTGTGTGTGCGTGCGTGTGCGCGCGTGTGTGTGTTCACGTACATGTGCGTCTAACAAGGTGACTCCATCTAAACCTTGTCAACAACCACCGTCATTGTGATGGTGCAACAACAGCCTCCTTCACACACACACACACACACACACACACACACACACACCTAAGGTAAGAGTTTGCCCTCAGTTTTGGAAACTGTATAGCCTGACTCCTGACTTCCTTTTCAAAAAGTTGTGTGTTTGTGTGTGTGTGTGTGTGTGTGTGTGTGTGTGTGTGTGTATGCGTGTGCGCGTGTGTGTGTGTTCACGTACATGTGCGTCTAACAAGGTGACTCCATCTAAACCTTGTCAACAACCACCGTCATTGTGATGGTGCAACAACAGCCTCCTTCCGCCGATGCCTGAGCTCGTGTACAACATGAAATCTGCATATTCATTGGCCAACTCACAACAGAAAAAAAAAATAAAAGCCTCACTGTGGCGTGCGCGTGTGCTCTGTCTCCGCGCGCGCACGCGAAGGGGTTACTCGGGATGAGCGCTCTCGTTTTTAAACGTCCTGGATAATGAACAGATGCTGCAAAAATTAGGAAAGAAACATCGACTCCTCCCAGCAGTGCCACTTTGGCCCGGTGAACTGGCACAGTGGCGCGCGCACTGGGTTGTCCTCTCCGGAGCTCCCGGTGCTGCTGCTGGGGAACATTAAGGGACTTGGCACGGCTCTCCTCCGCCAGCCTGCCAGCCTCCCTCCATCCCTCCATCCCTCCACCCATCCCCCCCACCCCCCCTCCAGACCTCTCTCCGGACCGTGGAGGAGACAGGAAGCGGTGGAGGTGGTGGAGGTTGGGTCGGGGCGTATTTTGATAGATGCCCTCTCCCTCTGCTGCCTGGCTCCATTACGCATCCAGAAATGCATTGCAACTATTTTTTTTAATTAAAAAAATTTTTTTTAAAACTTTGCTGATGAGGCCAAAACAGCATAAAAAGGCCTAAATAAGATACAAGTAACAAAACGCAGCAGCAGCAGCAGCAGTGTTGTAGTGGGGCCTCTGGGTTTGAGAGCCACAGTCTGAGCCAGCACTGCAGGGCCGCAGGTTGCAGGTTTGATTCCCACCAGGTGCTCAGACTAAACGAGTGCACTCACGGGTCCAGAAGTGAAGGCCTGCACCTGCCAAGTGGAACAAGGTGTGATGAGGGAGGAGGTTTGATTCTGGCGCGTTTAGAGAGAGGGACAGTGAGATGCATGGAAGTCAAATATGCAGCTTTAAAACAGGATGTGTTTCCTTATTAGGAAAATTAAGAGTTAGTCTGCAATAATGCTCAAAATACATTGTGGTAATATTTTTCCGAATAGTTATGAAACGAAAAACTAGTCATTGAAATCAAAATCAATCCTTTTTTTTTTTTTTTTACAATTAGATGCTTTAAGATGATTTGATTTTTATTTCAGATGAATGTTCCTCATAATCTACAAGTACAATTTCATTTATTTGTTTCTCTTTTATTCATTACATGACTGAAGACTAAGTAATTGTAGTATTGTATTTTCACATCTGACATATTTAAGAAAATGTTGACAGATGATTTCACTCATATATTTTAAGTAATCGTTGAAAAACACCTGTTTTACACAAAACTACTTGTCCTAATTTAATAATTCACGTAATAATTATTTTAATAATTGAATAATCATTGTTACTTGTCCAAACTTCCAGTACTTTCAGTGCTGAACAATACAAGAAATAATTGTTGTCTACATTTGATCAAACATGAAACAATCATTTGGGGAAATTTGTTGACAACTCATTTACAGTCCTCTCCTCCAAATGAATGATCATCCTCGTGTTTGTTTCTGTATTTTTATTTCATCAATAACGTCCGAGGATTTATATTCAGCCCACACCCACTCCTAAAATATCATCTGATGCCCACGCGCCATATAAACACGATGGAAACCTCTCAGATTAAACTGTTACATCTAGTGAGATTTGGTGGGATATTGGTCACCATCGCTCACTACCCAAAGTGTGTGTGTGTGCGTGTGTGTGTGTGTGTGTGTGTGTGTGTGTGTGTGTGTGTGTGTGTGTGTGTGTGTGTGTGTGTGTGTGTGTGTGTGTGTGTGTGTGTGTGTGTCCGCATACAGCAGAGAGCACCCGGGACATTTTGGGGAACATATGGGTCCCGGGGCTGCGCTCCAAACCCAGCCGGGGTGGCAACGGCTGCCCCTTGCACTTTGTGTGTGTGTGTGTGTGTGTGCGTGTGTGTTTGTGATTGAATCCCATTTGAAACCACCTTAAGAAGTATTATTAATTTTTATTAATATCATCCTTCTAATTTGGCAAATGGACGTGCCAGTGTGTCCATGTTGTTGTTTACAGTGTAATAGTAAACATACTAACGAATTTAAACAGTAATGCCCCATGTATTGGTGACGATGGCACATAAATACACGTTTGTGTGCATAACATAAATATCAGATGTTGTCTCAAAGTCACACGAGGTCAAAGTAATGGGGGGGGGGGTGACTCCATAATTCATATAGACTGTTTAAATCGTTGTGGGAGGGAGAATGGAAAGCTAATAATTACAATGTGTGAGAAACTTGAGGTGGTGAAAATATTTTCTAAATAGAACAAAGTAATAACATACAATTTTGAACCATTTTCAACAAGTGGACCCCAAAACCAAATGAGCCCAAATCCCATAATAATCCAGAAACGTATGATAAAACACTGGGCCGTTATTGCTGTTATCCCCTGCGAAATTCCCTTTAAGTGCCAAAGAGTTCAAAGGCCTCGATGGCACAACCTGGCGTGGAGTCAGCAGATCTGTATTTTTGGTCCAACATCTCAAATGTGTTTGAGCAACATGAGAATGTGAGTGACGCGCAGCAGAGTGTGGTGTTGTCTCACTGACTCCAGCGTGCGTGGATTCTTTAGTACCAGGTGTGTGACGTGAGGAGCAGGCGGCAGCTGCAGGAGCTGTCCGCGGTGCTGAAACACTCCCCTGACTCACGTGGGGCCCGAGTGGCTCAAGAAAACATAAAGGGGACAATTCAATCAACACAAGTTTGTAGTTATAGTAATAATTAGCCAGGTGACATTATGGCCTCATTATGTCTTCTATTCATTATTTTTGATCCATATCCGTTTGAATCCCCTGTGTTAAAAAATATGTTTTTTCCTCCTATGATTAAAATCTGTATTTATATCGTTATATAAACAGTGTTTAGTGGGTTAGGTGTGTGTCCAGGCTCAAATGACATATAGGTAAATTAAGATTTAGAAAGGGGAATGCTGTCCTTTCCCTCCTGTCCCACTTTCTGAGAGAAAGGCCCCGAGGCTGTGAGTGGAACTCCTGCAGGTTGTGGCATCAGGCCCGGTCACTCCCACATTATCCACTAATGACATCATGATGGGAGCTGCAGGTCCATTCACACTCTGCATCTTTTATCTATAATCACCACTTCCCACGAGGACACATCACGGAGCCATGGCTGTAAATGTCCATTATTACTTTCAATTTCACATTTGGAAAAAGCCAGAGGGAAGATATAGTGTTTGATTGGTTGAGATAAAAAATCAAGTTGCACCATCAGAGTAGTTGTCATGTTTTTATTTGACCACACAGTTGGTTGAATACAAAGTTGAAAGACTTGAATTTTATGAAAAAGAAAAAAAGATCAGCAACACGTGGGATCCCTTCGTTTCCATAGACTATTAACATTAATTACAAAAACAACACAATAAATACGTGCAGCAATAATAATAATAATAATAATGGTGATAATAATAATAATAATAATAATAATAATAATAATAATAATAATAATAATAATAATACACATCCAACAGCAGATGGAACTGAAATAATAATATAAATATTGAATCAAAATTTAATTTAAAACGAAAATACAGTGCAGTGGCTCAAGTAGCAGAATACGAATAAATAAGAATAAAAAACGAAAAAGGGAAAAAGGTGGAAAAAAAGTTTGATTTCTTGATTTATTTATTTTTTTCAGTTCAGACATTTTGGCGAGCCCAGCCAAATTCGTTGGGTGTCAATTCAATTGTGCAAGCGAGTGTGTGTGTGTGTGTGTGTGTGTGTGTGTGTGTGTGTGTGTGCTTGTGCGTGTGTTTGTGTGTGTGTGTGTGCGTGTGTTTGTGCGTGTGTGTGTGTATGTGTGTGTGTGCATGCAGCAGTGCTGATGAAACACATCCAGTGTGTTGCAGGGCCCCGTGGCCTCCCTCTTTGCTCTCGTTGGGTTTTTTGCATAGATGTGAAACATTTGAACTCGTTTTGCAGGAGAACAGACTTTTCTCATCATCATCATCATCATCATCATCATCTCTGTGGCTGCTGCATTTTCATTCTGCATTTCTTCTTTATATTTCATTTTTCCCCCCAAATAGAGACATCCTCCATCGAAAACCTTGATCGATTGGTTGATTTGTTTTTGTATTTTTTACTGTCTCATAAAAATCCCCAGCTGTAGCCAGTGATGTAGTGGTCAATACATATGTGGGTCAATTTGACTTCCGGTCATCAAAAACTTAAACAACCACCAATACAAACACAAATCACGTTTTATAAACACTGATGATTTGAACTTATGCTCAGGTCTCGATGTGATTTGTTTGATTTGATTCATTTTCTCTTGTTGTTCCGTGTCAGCCTTCAAAACGATGGTGGATCACCCCACACTACCTCCCTGACTGTAGCAAACCAAATGTTTTAATATCGAGTAAATCAAAGGAGAAAACACCAACGACAAATAGTGAGACATGTCTCCAGAATGTCTAAGTCCTGGGGGGGTACGCTTGCCAAAAAGTGTGCCGTGGGTAGATTGTTGATTGCAAGGTTTTACGCACGATGGGCTTCTTGTCTTTTAATTGTGAAAGAACGCGTTCAGTTCATCGTACACGGGGCCTCGTTCGTGGTGTAAGTGCATGTCGTGGTAAGGCAGGACGTTTTCAGAGTGAATGCCACTCCGGGCCCCCGAGGAGCCAAACACCAGGTTGTGGGCCCCGCTGGCCCTGGAGCCCGGCAGGCCGGAGTAATGCATAGAGTAGTGGTACCCCTTCTCGTTGTCGGGCGACGCGGAGCCCTGGTGCTTGAGGGAAAAGTTGCCGTTGATGCACAGCGGCGGGCTGAGGGGCCCCTCGTACTCGGGGCTGTTGTACTCCGGGGAGCCGCTGCCGCCGTACAGCGAGTCGTACGTGGAGCAGTAGCCGTGCGTCCTCAGCGGGTGCGAGTTCGTGCCCGGCGGGCAGTGGGGGCTGGACAGGCGCGCGCACTGGTACGGGTAGGAGTGCATGGAGAAGGAGCCGGAGCCGTAGCGCGCCCCGTCCTGACACTGCTGCTCGGTGAGGAAGTTGCGCGAGTTGAGCTGCAGGCAGCCGGCCACCAGGTTGGTGGTGGGCTGGGACAGACCCTTGCACAGCGTCTGCACGTAGGCCACCAGGTCGGGCCTTTTCCCGGAGCGCAGTATCTCCGACAGGGCCCAGATGTAGTTCTTAGCCAAGCGCAGCGTCTCGATCTTGGACAGTTTTTGCGTCTTGGAGTAGCACGGCACAACCTTGCGCAGGTTGTCCAGCGCGGAGTTCAGGTCGTGCATGCGCGTGCGCTCCCGCGCGTTGGCCTTGACGCGCCGCATCTTGGAGCGCTCGATGCGCGCCGGGGTCATTTTGCGCTTCTTGGGGCCCCTCTTCTTGGGCCTCTCCCCCTCCGCATCCTCCCCCTCGTCCTCCTCGTCCACGTCGTCGTCGTCGTCGTCGTCCTCGCCGGCGTGCTCCGAGTGCGTGCGGCTGCCTCCCCGCAGGTCCGAGGCGTCCATGTCCTCGTGGAGGTCCACGTCGTCGTCCTTCATCTTGGAGTCTTCGTCGTCGCTGTCCTCGGCCCAGCCCGAGTATTTCTGCACGTCTGGAAGCAGCGCGGGGTCACTGAACAGCCGCGTCAACATCGTGGCTCTGCGGGGGGGGGGGGGGGGGGGGGCGGTAATAAGGGGGGGGGGGATTATTATTAAATGAACATATGAAAATATCCAGCATGACGTCACACGGAATCACAGTCGTTTGACGGTGAACTCACTATTGGCCCTATATGTGGAAACTTTCACTTTACCATCAATCTAATTTTAAGTCTATTTTCTTGAATTACAACTCGTTTGATTTCATTTTGCCCAAACTCTGTAAACCTGAAAATGTAAAAAAAAAAAAAGAAAAAGAAAAGAAAAAGTGTTTAAAAAAAAATAAAAAATAAACCTCCCCCGAAGCTTTACGCAGGGTGACAGCCAGACTCATCCCCATTTAATTCCCCGCTGTCATCCCGTGTGCCCTGTCGCGTCCTCTCGCAGCGGGTCCCAGCGGCAGGGGCCACATTACAGGTCCCATGGGGGCCCCGCTTTCGCTCCTCCTGACGCCCATATATATCCCCACACACTCCTGGCTGCATTCCAGCACTATTCATCCACACCCACACACCCGCGCGCGCGCGCGCGCCTCTCCTCGGAGGAAAGGGACTTTATTTAATTGATAGGCCGTGTACAGAGCTCCGGTTTAAAGTCAGGCTGATTATTAAATTAAAGCTTATGGACAAATCCGGACTCAACCTGTAAAAGAGCTCTGAGAATTGTAATATTATGGGCTGTTAGTGAGACAGCTTAGAGGACAGATGGTGCTACAATTACGAATCATTACAGATATCGATATAATACTAATACCAATAGTAATAACAATAATAATATCAACAACAACAACATCAATAATAACAACAACACCAACAACAACAATAATAATAATAACAATTATTATTATTATCATTATAATATTTAGGGGAGAAAATCAAAATTAATTGTAGGTTTAATTGTAATGAATCAAAACCAGGAAACTACAATCCCATGAGATGATGGTTTCATTTGTGTAAAAATCATCTGTCCATGTGATCAGTAAACACAGAGCATCCCCAAAGCAGAGGAGGTGACAGCCCCAATCAGCCTCCCATGCCTCCCTGTTCACACCCTCCATACACTTCCTGTGTGTTACTGTGGAGCAGCAGACACAGCCCTGTAGCCCGTGCACGCATGCAGGCTCAGGTAGTGATGGTTGGTTAATTATCTCGGGGGCTGCGCCAGGGGCGAAATCTCTTTTTAAAATCTCAGGCTCAGGAGGTTTGCTCAATTAGAGGCAGAGTGGAGGAGGAAAAACAACATACACAACAACGTTTAATTAACAGAGCGTGCAGCTAACAGCAAATAGATTTCACACATAATTCACTATGCACCACTGCATCATTTCAAAGCACTTTTCCCCCCTCAGCCCCTTACAGATGGAAATCGCTTGTACCCCTTTAGCCCTCGTTAAATATAGAAACAACAGCACAGGCCGTTTTACGCACAGATATTCGCCTTTTACGCGCACACACACGCGCCTTTTACGCACAGATGTCCAAAGCGCGCATCCGGCGAGGGCGTGGATTTTTATTTTAAAAACAACGTTATGACGAGATGGATCGTCTGGAGATAAAAGTGCACAAACAGAGATAAATCACGCAGCGCAGCGCCTGTCACCGTCAATGGCGCCGTCCCACCCTTTCATTTGCGCCGGGATTGAACATGCAAATCACCAGCAGAGCCTCGTCCATAAATCTCTCCCCCGCTTTTTTTGGGGGGGGTGGGGGGAGCGTGGACGTCCTTCGGTGAGGAGCCGGTGTCAAAATTCTCCACGGGGAGTCTGATCACGCGTGGGTTTGTTATTCGAGGTTCCAGACGCATTCAGGGATCGAGGAAATCGAATCAGTGTCCGATGATTCGCAGCCTGCGGGGCGATGCTCTTCTTCTTCTCCTCCTCCAAAATAATATGAAATGTTTTCTGGACTTGGTGCCAGTAAACGATCCCCGGAGGTGTTTGAGGCGTTTGGATGTTTGCTCTTATTTATAATCCAGGTAGATTTGGATGTCAAAAGTTGAAGGGCAAGTGGAGAGAGAGGGGGGGGGGAGAGATAGAGAGAGAGAGAGAGAGAGAGAGAGAGAGAGAGAGAGGCTGTGTGTGCATGACGCGCGCCCACACTGAGATCCAATAAACCGAATAAACATGTAAATGCATGCGTGCAGATCCGGTCTGTGACACTCTGTGATCCAACACATCACCAACGTGCACAGAGCAAAGTCACTGACACGACATACGACTGGTGATCGACGACTAGAATGTAAATAATCGATACTCAAATGGATCAATGCCAACTGATCGGCCATTGACTCCGAATCATGCGCGTAATCGCTGATTGAATCCACCCAATTACGGCCAATCTAACTACTAAGAGACACCATTGTTAAACACTCCTGTTAAATTACAATTGTACTCCATCGTGGACCATCATGCTCTTCACCATACACATTTTTATTGTTGTTATTGTTAAACAAGTGTTGTTTATGTTCCAACTCACCTCGTCTGGAGCTCTTCACAGGGGGCTGGACGATAAATAACAATAATGGTGATAATAAAAAAAAAATGCACGCGTGACTCTCAGACCATCTTCAGGGACCGTGCGAGCGAAGCGACGCTCCGTGTCACTGTGTTTTCTCCCACGGATGCAGACGGTTCCTCTCTCTCTCTCTCTCTCTCTCTCTCTCTCTCTCTCTCTCTCTCTCTCTCTCTCTCTCTCTCTCTCTCTCTCTCCCCCTCTCCCCCCTGTGCGCGCACTCCAATCACCGGAGCTCTTGTGAGTCCTGGCGCGTCTGTGTGTAGTAGTATATGTGTGAGTATGCATGCATGTGTGCGTGTGTGTGTGTGTGTATGGGTGTGTGCACGTGTGTGTGTGTGTGTGTGTGTGTGTGTGTNNCACACGGAGAAACAGAGAGAGAGAGAGAGAGAGAGAGAGAGAGAGAGAGAGACCAGCAACGGAGATAAGACAAGTGGAACGTGCAGGGGTTCAAGTCAGGGACACCTTCAAAAGCAATAAAAGGGCTGCATGAGAGATGACGTTTAATTTTAAACGGTGATTTATAAATGATTAGGATTATAAAGGATTACTCCAGACAGAGATGAACACGTGGTGGAATCCCTTGGAAATGGCACATGATGGAAATCATCATGTCTCCGTGTTGGAGCATGTTATTCAATGCGTCCACTTCTCTTGCCCCTGTGCAAGTGGCGCCGGGAGAGCTCCCTTAAAGGTGCAGTGTGTACGATTTGGTGACCTCTAGAGGTGAAGTTGCATGTTGTATCCTTTCTCATATTAGTTAAGCATATCTTAGTGACTCCTCCCGCAGAAGACGAGCAGGGGAAGGAGGAAAACGTTACTGTGACCTGCCATCCAACACTTTCTCCTTTCACTAAACGTGTCTGTACTCAGCCATTGGAAACTCTCTCTCTCTCTCTCTCTCTCTCTCTCTCTCTCTCTCTCTCTCTCTCTCTCGGCGGGACATAGGATGACATGGTTCTCTCAGAGACTTGAGACGGAGGTTTAATGTGTTTCAAACACCTCAAAGATTTCTCTCCGGAGACGGAGCGAGGTGAGATAGGGGGGGGGGGGGGGGGGGGGGGGGGGGGGACACAGATGACAGAAAACGTCTCCAGGAGGGCGAGGGTGCAGGGGTGTGGGGTTGGTCTACCTGACGTTATCAATAATGCAATCCACGTACGCGCCACCTCACAGCCTTATACATTTTTCAGCCCCCTCAGACATGGGGGATCTTCACCTCGGGTCCCTGCTCATTCTCAGAGTGGCAGCAGGGGAACTGAACCTAGAACCATCCGCCTGCAGTGTGGTGACACCTGTCACTCCCACCAACCAGCCTGCACCAGCGCCACTGATTCTTTTCCAGGGCGCCTTGTTTGTTCCCGATCTGAGTGATGCCAAAGGTGCGGGATGTGGACCTCAGTGTACACAAACAGAGGGAGGGAGGGAGGGAGAGGGAGAGGGAGAGGGAGAGAGGGAGAGAGAGAGAGAGAGAGAGAGAGAGAGAGAGAGAGAGAGAGAGGAAAAAAAAAAGAGAGAGAGAGAGAGAGAGAGAGAGAAAGAGAGAGAGAGAGAGAGAAAGAGAGGGGCTGAGATTTCCAGGAAACATTGTGTGTGCTGATGATGTGCTGTTTTTCTAAATTTTTTATCATTATGTGATGATGAAGCTGAGATTTAATTATTACTGATTAAAACAGACCTGTTACTCAAGACCCCACGGGGTCGAGTGCGACCTGCACTGTTTTAGACAAGAAGCTGGAAAAAACGTGGATGTTTAAATGACTGCAGCAGCATCGTCGTGGTGGAGGCGGAGTGGCAGAGATTTTCATCTTGGTGCGCTTTCTTAGCCTTCAAAATAAAAGTCCCACTTTAGAAAACCACCTGTCTTAATAAAAATAATTACTAGAATAAGGGAACTGAATTGATAAGTATTGTCTCCAAAACAAAACTCTATTTTTGTATTGTTTGTGCAGCTTGTTAAAATTTTTTCCTGGCACACATTTAATAATAACTGATAAGATTAGATAAATAGCCCATAATATGTTCTGAATAATTTCATGGAATAACAACAGGTCTTGATATAACAAAGTTTGTTTGGACCCGGGTAACATTCTGGGTTTCTTATGTGTCCCCCCCCCCAAACATCCTTTGCTCCGCCTCCCCCTGAGTCCCGGAGATGAAACACCTCAGCGTGCACCGGGTCTAACTCTGTCCTCTCAGCGTGGCGTTTCCTCTTTCTACTCTTCCTCTGCTCCCTCAGTGTGACAAACAGCAATTACATACGTGTCACAGACATCATTTCATAGCTTCAGCTTCTCCACACTGCGGCCTTCAGGTCAGAGAGGCGGGAGGACGAGGGGGAGGAAGGTGGAAAAGCTGGAATAAAGCGTCTCTGTGACCTTTGATGCAGAGTTTCTTATTAGTGAATGGCCTCACCGCAACTCCTCTGTTATCTGCTGCACACGTGCACCTCATTACTGAAGGTCAGATATAAAGCTGAGGGCTGTGGGTTAGTGTAAATACAGTCGGAATGTTGCTCAAACCGAGAGGTGAAATTGGATTCAACACCTAATTATGTCGAATTTTGGACCAATTATGCTCTGACTGTCCTTCATTATTTTTAGCCACAACAAATAAAACATTTGAACAATGTCAAAAATAATGGGATATGACTCCTTTAAGCTAATGCGACCCCAACAAATGTCAGATAAGACTCAACCATCTGACTTTGAACCAAGTGGCAACCTCTGGGGATGACGGACAAAACCTGCAGTTCAGAGGGTGGCCACTAGAGGCTGACTCCAAAATACCCATAGACTCCCACGTTAAGATGTTTTAACTTTAGAGGAAAGTCAACTTGTTTAAAGCCTGGTAGAAACTACGGTTTTGGTCTCAATCAGTCAAATTTGTTACCGTGACAACTGTACGGGGGTTTAATTATTTTTGAGCTCACTTTTGTTTTTAATCGAGGTTTCAAATTGTAAATAATCAAGGGGCGTGGCCTCTTGAGTGACACCTGGGCCAACCTGGCAAGTTCTGTGGATGCTATGACAGCACCATGGACCCACCCCAGCTCTGCCTGTGCTCCGCCTCTTTGCCCATTTATGGATGAACCAGGAAGTAGGAGGAGTTAGGCATCTGCGACCACCCACTCCAAGCCTTTTGAGCACTAACTGGGATATGGGCGCAAAATGGAGACGTCAACAGTGTCAGCGAGGTTAACCGGTGGGGGGTGGTGATGGACGGCAGATGGGTCTGAAAGGTGAAAGATATTACAGCGCAGGGAAACGCTGAGTCGGCAGACTATTTCCCAGAAGGACCTTCTACGTGCGGGAGAAACATGAGAGAGCGACGTGTAGCTCCTCCCACACTTTATCAGAGTAGATTGCATGGAGCCCGTGCACTTACCTCCTCTTCCATGCACCCAGCTGTGGTTTGCACCGGTGTATCTAATCACACTGTAACAGTTACAGGGCTCATTAGTAGCTGCTGTCCTTACTTAAGGGAGAGGGAGTAGTCGTTCTTGCTGGTCTCGCTGTTTCTCACCAGATAGCTGGCCTCCTTACACAGCCGGAGCAGGGACTCTGCGTCGGTCCGGCTGATCGCTCCATGGTACCAGCTGCGGATGGAGAGGGAGGATGAGATTACGTTAAAGGTGCAGCGTGTACGATTTGGTGACCTCCGGAGGTGAAGCTGCATGTTGTGTCCATCGCCTCCACTCTCGACCTTCTGAACATGCAGGAGAACCTCTGTTGGACGGCAGTTGCCATTCAAACTTTAAAGATGTGTAGTGCGTCCACTTTTACTGCTGTAAAAACATGGCGGCCACCGTAGGGAGGACCCGCTCCTCATGTAAACATGCATTCATGGGCTCACTTTAGTGTCATGGAACAAACGATGCAAACAGCCGACTCACAACTGGCTCTCCAGAGGCATGGTGGGGTCGATGCGCTCGCCCAGCGAGGAGGAGCTGCAGTGGTCCAGCGACGCCATCTTGGTGTTGACCAGGCAGCCGCTGGAGTGTCGCTGCAGAGGACGGGTTTTCCCTCCATCTTTGGTGGGAGACATCCGAGACTTCTCCACGCCGTCGAACTGGACTGTAACACCACAACAACAACAACAACAACAACAACAACACATCAGATAAAAGCCTCTATTCTGGAGAGATTGATATTGATATTGATAACAGTTATTTACATCCTCTTCAGTTTAAGGTCACTTGATTGGAGAGTGAGCTTCAGAGGAGGGAAGCTAAGGCATAAAGTGCTGTTATAGGATTCTAGTGGATGCCACACACACACACACACACACACACACACACACACACAGTATCAGAATATGTGAAAACATACACTGACTATGGCCAATTAGAACTGGGTTTTGGTCCTTATGTGGGCTACTGGTCAGTGTTCATACTGGAGTAAGTAACAAAAATGAGCAAACACACACACACACACACACACACACACACACACACACACACACACACATACACAAATCCCACGCACAACGACCGGCAGCGAGTCAAACATTAACTTCGCCTCTCCAAACTCTCAAGGTAAACTGTGGACAGGACGAGTTCCTGGCAGCCTCACTGGGAAGTGAGAGTTTGAATGAGTATCTGGGGGTAAGGGGGGAGGGGGGGGCTTGGTGACCCATGACAAGGTCATGGTACGAAACTCACAGCCAATCAGCAAGCAGGGAAAAAAAAAAACTTGGTATTTGTTTACACGAGGTTCTTGCTAGCACGAGAACAAAAGAGGATGTTAGACCCTTGGGGACAGAGTGAGCGTGTACACGGGCTCACAGTGGGCTACAGTGGGCTACAGTGGGCTACAGTGGGCTACAGTGGGTTACAGTGGGCTACAGTGGGTAACAGTGGGCTACAGCGGGTTACAGTGGGCTACAGTGGGCTACAGTGGGTTCTTGTGGTCATTTAAATGTGTTTGCTTGCAAGAACATACATTTTATACAATTTGGAAACAATTTATAAACTATTCAAACAAGACAACAATAAATGCGTGACATTTGTCTTTTTTAGAAATATACTTTTCATTTGATATTTTTATTTTTCATCCTATTCATCTATTTTCTCTTTTTTTTTTATATATCTACTTAATTGTTTATTTATTTCCCCCTCTTTGGTGAGATAAAATGGAGCTGTTGTTCCATCTCCCACCACCAGGGGCTCCCCTTCGCCTCCACACTAAGACCCAGATTGAACTTGCTGGCCCTCAGATCTCTGATGCATCGCCACCCTCAACGTAAACTCTTGGAAGTGGTTATTGCCAACAACTCCCATCATCGTGGCCTCTGTCCCTCTGCTCATTAAAGGGCGGTTCCGCAGAAAAAGGACAAAGTCACACATGCTCCGTCACATGACCCGCTGTTTATGCTTTGACCACAGGCGGTGAAATGGTGCAGCGCGAGAGTTAAAGCTCCACACGCTGGGATTACAGTGGCAGCTGCAATGTGAACGTTACACTACATATATGTGAGAGATAGCGTTTCCATGGAAACTGACCGAGGGGGACAAGAGAGATGCGTGTTTGCTGCGCTCGTCCCCGTCAACGCTGACAGATCACAACACGAGGACGCAGCCAATTGACTCTCTCCTTCACTTTCAATTTCTCCCGTCCTCCTCCTCCTCCTCCTCCTCCTCCTCCTCACCTCCCCTTTTTGATCTTTCACCCTCGCCTTGTCTGTTTCTCTGTGTTTACACGTGAAGGACAGAGGAGCGATAGATAGATAAAGGGATGAGAGGAGCGGAGGAATGTGGAAGCAGTGACAAGTCTGATCCGTTATCTCTGGTGTCAGTCGATCACTGATAAGTAGTTAATCGTAACCCGCTGACTCACATATTCACTTTGTAATTGACAGAGAAAACACAGGACTTGGCTGAATCGTGCTTTCTGCCCATCTGGAAACCTCTGCTCTTCCTCTCTAACTCCTCCCACCTCCCAGAATTCCACACAATCACTGTTTTTGATATTGACCTTGATTAAACCCGGTTTCGCCTTCTACACATCTCAGAGGAAGGTTGAGAGGCAATTCACAGCGGCGGCGCTCGCCCCGACAACCGCTTCTGTCAGAGCACAGACGCAGAGAGATTTCCACCAGAGGGGCGTTACAATGGAGAGGGAGAGAGAGAGAGAGAGAGAGAGAGAGAGAGAGAGAGAGAGAGAGAGAGAGAGAGAGAGAGAGAGAGAGAGAGAAAGAGAAAGAGAGCCAGAAAGAGAGACTCCACATTGAACAAAAGGTCTCCTTTATATCTTAAGTGTGACGGAGGCGTCACTCACCCATTGCAGAATGTTTTTTTTTTAAAGGTACAGTGTGTAGGATTTTGTCTTGCATCACGTAAAAGCATGTACTAGAACGTATTGTGGCCATTATGGTGCAACAGGGCCATGCCCCCTACTGCTCCTGATGTAAATACAAGATGGCATCTAAGTCTGTTGAAAGCAGAAACCCATAGAAACTATTATTACCATAGAAAGAAATTATTTCAAATTTCCATTTTCTCAATGGAAATAAACAATTCTTACACACTGCACCTTTAAAGTTGAATATGAATGGGAGTGAACCAAACTTATTCACCCCCTGTGACTCTGACACACATGGCCGACGGGAGATTGACAAGGATTGGGCTCCGAGAAGCCCACGCACACACACACACACACACACACACACACACACACAAGAGCGCAAGTACGTGTGTGTGTGTGTGTGTGTGTGATGGGTGTTGTTG
>JAFBJT010107568.1:14492-25795 GCA_016785325.1 Chascanopsetta lugubris | reverse complement strand
CCCCCCCCCCCCCCCCACATGTCAGTGCTAATGAAGTCAGTATGCAGGCTTGTCCTCCTCCTGTCTCTGAACTGATGGGGGGAACACGCCTGTCCAACCGGTTGACTCCCCCCAGCTCCACTGTCCCCTGGGTGAGGGGGGGGGGGGAGAGAGAGAGGGGGGGGGGGGCTGAGGGAGGGCAGGCAGTGACCCGAGACCAGCTAAGGGTTTGTGTGAGGCAGATCGAGGGGTGGGGGGGTGGGGGGGGGCACATGTCTATCATTAGAGTGACTATTTGTTCGTGGCTTCAGGAGCAGTGAGCTGGAACTAATACTGAGCAGCAGAACGGACGGGAAGAGGGAGGGGCCACTTTTACTGCTACATTAATTAAGCTCATTCTCAACATGCTCCCTGTCTCCTCTTGTTCGCCTGTAATTAAGTGGCTGGCGGAGTGTGTGTGTGTGTGTGTGTGTGTGTGTGTGTGGTTTAACCTTTTCTGACATTTACAACAACATCCTCACTTTCAGCGGCGGAAGGAGGAAACTGTTTCCCTTCAGTTTCTGCCTCCACACATTTACAGGAAATGTACATTTCAAAGTAATTTATTCACGAAATGAGGATGAACGGCGAGTGTGTGTTCACACACACGACAATAACAAAAGGTGTCAACGCGGGAAGATGAGGAGAAGCAAAAGTGACTGGTGATAAGAGCCGACGTCAGTGTTGATGTGCTGTAAACAACTCGGCGGATAACGTGTCACATCTGGCGTCCTGTAAGCTCCGCCCCTCGGAAAAAAATAATAATATAAATAAATAATCAGAGAGGTTCACAGACCATGTGACCTCAGGCTGAGGAGCGGGGGTCAGCAGATGAACCCGAGTTATCCTGCTTCTATCAGGTTCTCAGATTATATTCCGGGATTAAACGCTGGTTCAAACCATCCTTACAGAGAGTTTGTTTTCTGTGGAGAATTTCACCTCAAACTCTGAGTCCCCTTTAAAACCAGCGCAGAGGCTGAGCTTCCTTCAGCCGAGGCCACCAGACAAACGGTTAAAGAACTGCCGCTGCTAATGAGGATTAATGAGTACTTTTCATTTCAATAACAAAGAAGATTAAACTGTTAAAAAATAGCTTCCTCTCCCTGATGAAATCGGAACATGCACCTGTAATTAGCAGCTGTGACAGGTTTGACTACTTTTGAAATCCAAATCAATGCTTCTCGTGTCCTCAGAGAAATTCTAAATCGGGACGTTGAGCTGTAAGTCGAGGATTTAAGGATTTCCTGGTTTAACGAGATGTGTGATGTGTCTTTGAGAGTGATTGATAGGCACTTATTTCTTTGTTGCTGCAGGATTGAATCACATCCTGTATTTTTTGAGCTGTCAGGGATAAGCGCAGATAAAATCGGCGCCTGAGCGACGGGGGATTGGCAGCTCTTAAGTGCGCCGCGCTGTTCGCTCGGGCCTGGAACACATCATGTCGCCTCTTTGGTAAATAGGGCGGATGATGGACGTCTGTCTGGGCGCGCGCCGGCGCCGTGAAGTGACAGCTCTGTGTGACGGCGCCGCGTCGGGCGCCGGCAAAGACACATTCAGCCTTCAGGTGGCTCCGTTTTCAAAATCTCACCGAGGATACGGAGCGCTTAACTTTCCTTTTGAAGGCTGAAGGGCTCGCTGCGCCTTTTATATTCCAGATTTCAGCAGCAGGGGGCGGGGGGGGGGCGGGGGGGCGGTGGCTTATTTGAGCGCGTGCTTTAATATCTGTCTTTCAAAGATCAGAGGGTGTCAAATCCTCACACCTCATATCTCATATCATCTATCACAGGCCATGTAAAATTCCCTTAAAAGTGCATTATGCAATATAATGGCAGGCTGGGTGACGTGTCTGCGCCAGAGGGAGCGGAGCTGGTTTCAGACCTCTTGCCTTTTACAAAGAGGGTTTCATCACCCGGGGAATCGCGCTGCATTTCCCCCGTTTGTCTTGCGATTGCAGCCCACGATTCAAATTAGAGCTGAACTTTTGTGACACTTTCCATCGACAAATCTCTTTTCCACTCGTGCAAATAATTAGAGCCGGGGAGGCGACGCAAAGCAAACAGCGCCGAGGCTTTCAGAGGGGAAGGTCCCGCTGACTTTGAGTCACGGTACCTTCCAGGTGATTTCAGTCAGCAGGGAGGGGGAGGAGCCTCTCCACCAGCTGCTTATGCAGAATTACTCATTTCTTCCTCTTTTTTTTAGAAAAGGAAACACCGGTAATAACTGTGTGCAAAACCGTTAGAATGAATATTTATGCTGCTCGTTATGAAATATTCATTAAGTCGGAGTAAAAAAAGAACAGGGAGTGAGCGCGGGGGGGGGGGGGGGGGGCGGGGGGGGGAAGGGGGGGGGGGGGGGGGGGGGGGGGGGGGGGGGGGGGGGGGGGGGGGGGTGTTTACTGCTGTGTGTTTGTGTGTAAACGCGGCGGCGAGGCCTCATCACCTACGACTCAGGAGAACTGACAAAACCCCCGGATTGAATATCTGACACTTCCTCACAAAAGAAGCAGCATCTTCTTCCCCCTTTTATTAGTTCTCCCTCTGTTCCCTCCCTCGCTCTCTCTCTCTCTCTCTCTCTCTCTCTCTCTCTCTGCCTGAGGTGATGTGAGTCCCTCTGTTCACCCGATCTCCGCATCTCTCCCTCCGTCTCCACCTTTCATTCCCTCACTTCCCCTCCGTTCCATCTACCCAAATTAAGAAATTAATGAGGGATAGGTTCTTTACCAACTGCCCCCGCAATGTTTACCACTGATGAAATTATAATGCAGGCCCTGCTGTATTATTTATAAGCCAATTAGGGGAAGTGTTACTTGATTTGATGGGGAGCCGACACACAGAGTACATTTAACTAATGGAGACCAAGAGAGTAAAGGGAGGCAGGGGGGGGGGGGGGGGGGGGGGGGGGGGGGGGGGGCAGCCGAGGCGGACCATTCCGCACGATGCTCTAGGATTACGTGGCTAATTGCCCTGCTTTATCTGTCTGTCACGGATAGCCATGCATATTTTAGCGTTCCCAAAGACTTTGATTGTTTGCACTCGTGTTGGGGCTGTAACAAGTAGAGCAGAGGCCAGAGTGGAGTGTAGTTAAAAACTGGCAGCAGGGGGGGGGGGGGGGGGGGGGGGGGGCAAAACTCCGACACTGTGACAGGTGGAGGTAGAGTTTTGACAAGGAGCAAAGGGCTGTCGAGGTGGGAGAATGTATCGGGGTACGGGGGGGGGGGGGGGGGGGGGGGGGGGGGGGGGGGGGGGGTGTTTATTGGGCTGCAATTAGCTGGCAGCGTAAACAGTCATTAATTCCACTTATCGGAGCCAGGAGCCATCGTGACCCCGTGACCTCTGCTGCTGCTGCTGCTGCTGCTGCTGCTGCTGCTGCTGCTGCTGCTGAGGAGACATGTTGGCTCATTTGTGCAGCTCAGACACAGACTGCGCAAAGATGGCGTCCGTGATGTCACAGGTTTCTGCAGCGCGCTGACGAGGCTCCAGACTCCGACGCCTAACTCCGCCTACTTCCTGCTTCATTCAGAAATGGGCAAAGTTGTTTTGTTGAGTCGTGTTGAATAACTCAATTATTGATCATTTATGGTTCATATTGATTTGAGTCTTTAATGTCGTTATTTTTATGCGCTTTGTTTCCTCATCTTCTAAAAGTGTTTTTATTTGTGTCGGTAGGAATTGACACAAACCGCGCGCCTTTAACTTTAATATTAAAAACACAAAGGAAGGTTGATCTGTTTATCTTTGTCTAATTGATCCACATGTCATGTCGCGGTGATGTGACATTTCACTCTGACATTTTAAATAATCCGATAAAAAAATCATCAACATATAAAATTGATCGTGGGAACATTTATCGAAAGTAACAAACTCCACGTTTCGATAATAATTAGAATAAAAGCAGGAGTCATTATTGTTCCCGTGGCTAATTGAAGAGGAACCATTGATTTTCTGGGGATGGGCTCGGGACCCTCTGGGCCGAGCCGGGGGCCGTCCACACCCCCCGGCGCCGGGCTGCACCCGGGCCGGCGCCTCCTGGAGGAACCCGCTCAAACCCGGAGAGAAGCTGCGGGAGCAACTCGGACTGATGAGCTTTTTGAAAGTTGATCAGACTCGTGCTGAGGCGGCGAAACTGGAGCAAAGGCCTCCTTCATTATCTGATGAGGGGAAGCTTATCTGAAGGGCTTCTTTTCCCTCCTCTTTTATCCCCGCGGATCACATGACACGTCTTTACATAACAAGAGCGCGGCCGGCCCGACCCGCTCCATCTCAAACTGCGCCCTGACCCAGACGCTGTGTGTGTGTGTGTGAGTCCCGGTTCTGGTCCGAGGGCCAATCACAATGAGTCTGCGCCGCACGCTTCTCCATGGACTGAGTCCTTTTACCAAAACACTGCGCGATACAGATTTCAGGCCTGAGCGTCCCGAACATGAGCGGCGCTCCTCCCTGCGCCGGCGCTGTAATTAATTCACGATTAAAGGCATTAGTACGGGCTTTGTGTGCTGATTTATTTAAAGGCTGGTACCGACACTGGCTCGGTTTCCTCCTTTAGGAAATGGGTAATAAGATCCCGCGCCAGGCTTCTTCAAACGCACACACAAACACGCACATCCCATATTAGCGCGTCTCCGCCATTGGCCGGCCGCACAGAGGCGGCGCCGCCCTGTCACCGCAGCCGCCAGCGCCACCGTCTTCACTTATTCATCCCCGTTAAAGCCCGTGTAACTGGATAGCTGTTAATTAATAAAGCTGTCGCGTAAATGGTTGCCACCGGACCGTCGCCACCGTCCTTCAGTAACATAATCTCAGGCTTGTTTTCATGCCAGGCCTCGGGCTCAATTAAGGTAATGCTATGCAAACGAGGTCTCTCGCCATTAGCCTCATCACCGAGGGGCCGTTAATGGCATAATTGGGCCACTCCAAAGAACGATTACCGCCCAGCCTCCTCCCGCCGATGAGATCGGCGGTCGTGTGCGAGCGCGGCGGAGGAGTCGCCTGCCGGCCGCTCGGGCCGACGGGTTGACCCGGGAGGTCCGACGGGACCAGCCGGAGAGCACGGCCGAGAGGGCGGCGGCAGGTCCGTGACCTGGACCGTAACTAGCATCGAGTGGTGCGTCGGGGCGGAGAGTGTTTGAGGTGAGGCCAAATCATTTAGCGCTGCTCTTCATGCGTGAAACGGAACGTTCAGACCTTTAAATGTAGTTTCTATGATTCAGGGACAAACGTCAAACAACGTGGAATAAAGTCGGGCGGCAAACAACCGTTCAGTCTGTTTCAGGTTGAATCTTTAACGTAGCTCCGCCCCTTCGCCACTGTGACATCATCTGCTCTTTGACCGAGTTCCACCAGAGACAGTTTCCGCTCAGATCGTTGTTCTGAAGTCAAACTTCAGACTCAACGGAACCTTCTCTGGACAGACGCAGGTCAAAGTTCGCCTCCTCCTCTCGCGCCGATGTTCGCTCGGAGTTTACGCATTTTTTCCGCCTGGTTCCGAGACGTTCCGGGTGCTAAGTCACTTTCCCTTCCGCCATGTTTGTTGACAATCTGCAGGGTTTTCTGTCTCCGACGAGGAGACAAAGCCACGTCCTGCAAAACCGAGGCCGGTCCCATCTGTTGTCTGCTCACACCTCTACTTTATACTCACACACACACACACACACACACACACACACACAATGGGTGGGTTTCAACACTAGCACCATCTATAATGATTCCTCTGACACACATTGGGGCACATCATTCCACAGCACAGCACAGCTTTGCAACTCAAGGCTCCTAAACCTCCCTCAACCTGCTCACTGGAAACATGCTTTTCTGTGTGTGTGTGTGTGTGTGTGTTTGCAAACATGTCTGTGTGTGTGTGTGTGTGTGTGTTCATGGCCACGCGGCTGAGCAGTGAGCGGCTCCTTGGGAATTTTAAGAGTCAAGCTCCCCTAAATCTTCTTGTTTCAACTTTAGAAAATCAATAGGATAAATATCCTGTTTGGCCCACTCGTCCTCGGCCGCCCACCTCCAGCTCGCGCTGCTCATCGGAGCGGAGAACTCGCTCTCACCTCGGGCTATGTTTAAAATAATCCCTGCTTTTTTGAGTTGTGAATGGCCAAGGATCTCAGGTGCAGATCTTTTTTTGAGCAGCGAGCGCGAGGGAATCATGTTAACATATGCCATCGGAGAGCGCCACTGGCTAAACCCTCCCATCGACCCGCTCCGTGTGTGATTAGGCCGCTGAAGCTGAGCCCGGCCCAGACGCCGATCGAAGAGGGCACACTCTCAATATGGATGCGAGCCTCGCTTTGCCGCGGCCACACATCCAGCAGCGCCCATTGATTTTTTTGTCCTCAATTATATAATAAAAGCTCCGTTCTGGATTTGAACTGAAATCACGGAGTCCGGACGAGCGGCCGTGTCTCAGAAATCGAGACGAGCGTTTTGACTCGTACGAGACGGGATTGGTATCGACTGCGTTTTGGCGGCGCCCCTCTGGAGGGGTGTGGGCCGCCGCTGTGCCACGTATGAAAGCCGGCGTCAGTCGGGGCTTTTCCTCTTCCTGTGTTTCAGGTGATTGGACTAAAGACAAAGAGGCACTGACACAAAACTTTCCGTGCGCAGCTCAGCAAGCCACAACTCATGCTCTCGCAAATCTGTTTTCAAAAGCCCCTTGGATTAGTTCTTCCACTACACAGCTGACCCTGCTAATTGGGACACATCCACTTTTTTTGAAGGTATTTGATCCATTGGCAAGTTTGTTCAAATCCCTAAATTTCCCCTTTATCCTCCCGAGCATGGACACAAAGTCAGGACAACTCAGATTAGGAGCATCACTTCTATTAACACACCATCCATTTAAATGAACGCATTAAAAATGGATGAATTGGCAGAAATTGAATGCAAAATAATATATATAAATATATATATATATATATATATATTTAATAATATATAATGTTCTATGATAATGATTCACTTGTGTTTTTAAGTGTAGAATCACCTGAAAGTGCAGATTGTTCTGACAACAGACAAGAACAAAAACAACAAACAGCTTTTGAGATTTAAGACTGAAGCTTTGAAAAGAGCTCAGCTACAATGTGCAACATCACCACCAGATGTCCCTCAATCCTTCTCTCTGTAACTCTAATTGACAAGGAAACACCCTTGAAATAAAAAATTGATAAATACCAAATATTGATCGACCTGATCGACTGTAACGTAAGAGCTGAGAATATTCTGGGTCTGTAATGACTCAGATCGACACCTTTAGAATCGGATGTGCTGCCGTTTCCCCGGAGGAATGAAAAAAGAGGAGATGCCGCCTCGGGAGAGGATGGACACGTTACGGAGATCTGCGTTTTCTATCGACACCTGTCATCACAGTGATGAGCGCGTCACTGTGAACCAGGCAGTTCATGCCCGAAGACCCGGTCAGCTGAGGCATCGGGCTCCGCTCACGGAGCATCGACCTAATTTAGAGCCGGACCGTCATTATCACCCAGTGCCATCAGACACCCGCAGAGGAGGAGGGGGACGGAGCGACGGCCGAGGATGGCCGGGGGTTCGGTTCGGAGGGAGGGAGGGAGGGAGGGAGGGAGGGAGGGAGGAGAGTAACCCGAGCTTCAGATGCTAATCTTGCTACGCTCGGGCATTTTGGGGGATAATTGTAGCCCTGGCAGAGCTCAGGTGATGATGCAGGCGATCCGCCGGAGTTAAGCCCCTCATCCTCACCTGTCCGGCCCCTCTTTGCTCCGTCTCATTTCCCACACACGTATGAATCTTCGCTCGGCCGCCGCCGTGGGGAAGGGTCGTGGGCGTAACTTTATCTGGAGTAATGAGGCCTAATCCCCCGCTGACTGGGGCCTGTTTAAACAGCTCCTGGCTGAGCCCCCCAGTAATGGAGTAATTAACCCCGGCGCCCTCTCATGCCCAGCAGCTCACGGCCTCCACCACCGCTGCCCCCCCCCCCCCACACACACACACACACATCCAGCTCTGCGTCGTCATTGTCTGGGGCGGGCTGTGGGACGGACGGGACGGAGGAAATGGATGGGAAACATCAAAGCGGCGCTGACGGTAAATAAAATGGAGATGGAGCAGAGTGAGGCGGGAGTGAATCCCTGACACGGCCTCTGCAGTGACTCGTCTTTATGTGAGGAAGCAATATCGTGTTTTCCGTGTGGGGAAAGCGCAATGGGAGGGGTCCGAGGTTCGAGGGTCGCCGTCGGCCTGCCGGGCGAGCGGAGCTTTCAAACACGTCTCTCTCTCTCCGCGCTCCTCCCTCTCCCAGACAATCATCCGCGGCGGATTCTTTGTGTTTGCCTCAGGTGGGCTCACGGAAACGATCGGCGCAATCAAACAGCGTCCGCGCGCGTCCCACCCAGCCGGCGGGAGAAGCCTCGCGCCTCCCCGGCCCTCGCCGGCTCCAGCCGGCTCAGCGCCGAGCGGCGGCGGAGCGTTTGAAGTGAGCAGCCGCCGCACATTACGCCAGATGAAATGCTATCAGGCGCGGCGGTGGAACGGTTTGTGTCATTAAGAGAATAAGGCAAACAGGGAGCCGGGCGCCTGGAGAACCTGCCTGCGCACGGCGCTCGGAGGGGAAGGCAAGATTAAGGAGATGTTCACAGGCTCTCATCTGTCAAGACTTCAAAGACGCCATCCACACTCCTTGTTTCTGCCGGCGCAGCGACCAAACCGCACACTCTCTGCCGCCTCTGTGGCTGTCAGAGCTCCTCTGACATCCCCTTTATCAGGTGTACGGCTTTAATCCAGACAAAGATAAATAAATCAACACATGGGGGTCCTGCTCTTTGCAGCACCTCCTGGCGGCAGGGTGGCAGCACAGCCAGGAACCGTATCAATAAGTCATTAGCCGTCGGCCCGCCGCAACAAAGAGAGGCCAATTACTCGCGACGGAAATGAAAATTAATGCGCCATTGTCAAACGGAGTGGAGCAAAGAAGCGAACCAACCAATAAGCAGAGAGGGTCGTCCGTGCCGGCAGCCTGGTCACGTGATCGGCCGCAGATAACGAGCCGGGAATGAAACATCAGCATGGAGGCGCACGCTCGCTGAATTGGGCTCATCTCCTCCCGCGCGCCTGAATTGAATTTCAAAGCGCATCCATCAGTTTCAACAAACAGAAAAATGTGTTGCTTTCCACCTTTTTTCTCGGGGAGCGCAGATGCGTTCTGACACCCGGTGCAACATCTGGAGCAGACAGATGAGAGGAGAACACGGGAGTTTGAATTAAAGTTGACACGTCGACACGCAGGCAGACGCGCCTCAGCATCACAGCGCAGCCGGGACGGACACGTCAGTCTGTTTGGATGCGGCCGAGTCCTGCGCACAGCCGGGCGCGACCGTGGGAAGCAATCTGAGATATCCACAATGAAATAAATACGGGGAACAAAGCAAAGCGCTGGCAGTGTGTACCCGATGTGACTGCTGCAAGTCGCACACAGCTTCCCGGGTAGGAGGAGAGAAAAAAGACAACAGCACAACACAGGCTGGAAAGGCAGTGTTGTACCTGTCTGGGTGTATTTTCCGTTGGTTCTTTTCATTTTATTTTAACAGCGAAAGCGAAGCAGACAGAGATCACCACAACAGAAATGGGATGTCTGAAGCGCAGAGCGAGAGAGAGAGAGCGAGCGAGCGAGAGAGCTGTTGTTCCATTGTTGTGTTTGTTTGTTTTGAAGCGCGGTCTGGCAGCAGAGCGCGGATCCTTTCAGAATACAAAAGATGCCTTAGAGGCAACATAAGTGAAGTTTTATGCTGATGACTGACTGTTTGACAAACATCGGGGCTGAAACTACAACTCCATTCCGCGAGGAGCGCCGACGGAAGGAAGGAAGGAAGGAGGGAAGGAAGGAAGGAAGGAAGGAAGGAAGGAAGGAGGCGGCAGGGAGAGGGAGGGAGGGAGGATTATTAAATAAATAACTGATACCTAGGTAACGCGTTAAAGAAGAGGAGGAAAAAAGGAGGTTCAAAAACTGAAGGACTGAGAGGACAAAAAAAAAAAAAAAGAAAACTAATTTATATCCTATAAGAGGAGTGGGGGGCACCCAGGGGGGCCCTGTAAGTTGTGAAAAATTAAAGGAGACGGATTCAAACTGTCCAATTTCCACATCAAACAAACCCCGGGCTCCGTGCTCCTGGAGAGGCTGCCTCATATCCAACACATCGCCTCAGAAAAAGGTGCCCCCCTCCTTTCTCCTCTACCCCCCCTCCCCTCCCCTCCCTCCTATTCATCCACTCAGTCCAGCTCTGCAGCAGCCGCCTTTTTTATTTTCTCCTCTCCTCTTTTTTCTACTGGTACTCTCCATTTCCTCAATAACCCCGCGCTCTAATTCCCCTAAGCACTGTACTGGTTACACTAGCCACTGTCTCTCCCCTGCCTAATTATACCCCTGTGAGGCTATTAATCAACTTGTGAATTATTTAAGAAGCACAGCTCCTCTGCCTGTAACTGGCTTTGACACTGACGGGGAGATGGAGAAGAGAAAAGGCAGTGGATAGGTGCGAGGAGGGAGCCAGATGTTTTTCTCAGAGGGGGGGGGGGGGGGGGGGGGGGGGGGGGGGGGGGGGGCGAGGAATGTTGGGATGGAGAGATGGAAGGTGGGAGGTGGATGGATGGAAAGAAAGGGAAATGAAAAGAGGAGAAGATGGAATCAGGGTCTTCGCGCATATGCGTCCCCTGAGGACGGAGCAGCGCTGCACCCAGACGAGACAAAACCCCCATCAACATTCACCCTGTTTGTATTTCTCTCTGTGTGTGTGTGTGTGTGTGTGTGTGTGTGTGTGCGTGTGTGTGTGTGTGTGTGTGTGCGTGTGCGTGTGCGTGTGCGTGTGTGTGTGTGTGTGTGCGTGTGTTGTTTTTGTTTTTGTTTCTTTTCTCCCCTTCCCACCCTCTATTTTCATGCATAAGTTTTCATGATAAACAGGAAATTCATGAATATATGGAGTGATACAGTGAGCAGTGGAGGAGGGGGAGGAGGGGCCGGGGGGGGGGGGGGGGGGGGGGGGGGGGGGGGGGGGGGGGGGGGGGGGGGGGGGCAGAGGGGTGAGGTGGAGGAAGAGGAGTGAACAGTCGGAGCCAAAGAGTGAGACTAGAATTATGTAGATACACACACACACACACACACACACACACACACACACACATTTACACACAGTCCCTCTGCTGTTTGACAGTAGCCCCCCCCCCCCCCCCCCCCCCCCCCCCCCCCCCCCCCCCCCCCCCCCCCCCCCCCCCCCCCCCCCCCCCCCCCCCCCCCCCCCCGCCCCCCCCCCCCGCCGCCTGCCTCGC
>JAFBJT010107559.1:17289-37669 GCA_016785325.1 Chascanopsetta lugubris | reverse complement strand
GATTTTAAAGGGGAATTAAAAAGATCCCTCTCCTTCTTCTTCTTCGACTTTTTATTCTTCTTCTTCACTTTTTGAAAGGATGGGACCTCAATGACAAAAGCATTTGGAATATGGGACTTTTAATATTTGCTTTGGACCATGGGGACAGGCAACTTTGTGTTTGTGCTCAGCTCTGGGTGATCCTGATAAGTATGTCCTTTGATGTCTTTGATGTAGCTAAAGTTTCACCTGTTATTACGGCGCTGTGGAGTTTCCTTTGTGTCCCGTGTTTATGAATGAGTGAGTGAGTGCTTATCTGGCGTCAACAGATCCCACAGCTTGTTGGTGTTGATTCAGTGGACGTGACCTCTGACCTCGCTGCTTGACTTGTTTCGGGTCGTTATCGTCCAATCAGAGTGCGCTGCCCCCCCCTCTGCTCCGGGGGGTTGTCTGATTAGTGACTTCCTGCTCGTATGTCCTCATTCACTGATGTGTTCAGTTCTATGAAATGCTGCAGCGTGAAGGAGTGAGCGACCCCTAGTGGTGGAGTTGCGTATTGCAGCCGAGTCCCTCTCATGTCACCCTTCACCTCCATGCATGTGGGAGAAACTGTGTGGCCTTCGTTTTGCTTAGGGTTTGGTTTGTTGATGCTGGGCCACTGTAAAAACAAGATGGCCGCCTCCGTAGAGGGGATCTGCTTCAGATGTGGCTCATTTTAGTGCAATAATAACAAATATGTGAATTTAGGTGATTATACCCTCATAAAAAACAATGATACAGCTGTTTGATATCCGATATCTGCCACTAAGAGTGGAAGTAATTCCACTTAAAGGTGCAGTGTGTAAGATTTGGTGACACCTACTGGTGAAGTTGCATATTGTATCCAACACCTCAGTTTTCTCATTTGAGCCTGCGGGACTTCAGTGGTCAATAAAGCTCAAAAGATGTTTAGTACGTCCACTCTGGGCTACTGTAAAAACATGGCGGCCCACACAGGGTGGACCCGCTACTGGTGCAAATATACATTAAAGGGCTGATTTTAGGGTCAAGTAAAAACAAGTCATACATTGGGGGAATTGTACATTGTTTAATAATTCTCTTTCTATGGATAGAGGTGACAAAAATTTGCCAAAATCTCACACACTGCACCTTTAATGCTTCAGTGGCTGTTGTTTTTCAGAGTTTAACCTCCCCTCTCTTCTCCTCTGTGTCCACAGCCCTCGCAGGTAGAATTTCCCCCACCACCTCAGATGCTCTCCTCAGCTCCTCGGCGCTGGGCCCCAGCCCCTCGCCGCCCAACATCTACCTTCCCGCCAACTTCAAAATGTCCAATGCACAACTGGCCTTCTTCTTGCGGGAGGCGCAGATCACAGGACAAACGTTTGGCGGCGGCGCCGGCAGGAGCAGCAGCGGCGCCGGCGCCGGCGGCAGTGCCGGCCCCAGCGGTGGACACCCGCTGCAGCGCGCCGAGAGTTTTGTGGTTTTCCAGACAAAGGACCTCCCCGCCATCAACATCAGCTTTGGGCCCTTCGCCCGGGACCAGGCGCTGTCCAAGGAGCTGCTGCAGCCAACCAGTCCCCTGGACATCCCCGGCCAGCTGACGGTCAACTGGAAGGTGCGCGCCTTCATTGTGCAGGCGCGGGTCTTCTCCAACAACCCCACCGTCCAGGTGTTTTTCTACATCGCCGGGCGCGACTGGGACGACTTCAAGGCCCAGGACCGGCTGCCCTGCGTGCGCCTGCACGCCTTCCGGGACGTGCGGGAGATCAAAACCTCCTGCCGCATGAAAGGCAACCTGGCGCAGTGTCTGGCGCAGCTGGACCTGCCCCCGTCCTGGTTCAACACCAACGTGGCGCCGCTGGGCCGCAGGAAAGGCTCCGGGGGCGAGGGGCTCCTGGACGGGCTGACCAGCGAGACCCTGCAGGCCGAGCTCTACTACACGCTGCACGAGCCCACCGTGGACGGGGAGTGCAGCGAGGGCTACAGGGCCGGAGGTGCAGGTGGCGCTTCCAGGGGAGAGCCTCTGTCACAGCACCCCCTGCTGCGCATCGGGAGTATCAGCTTGTACCAGGCCAGTCAGGAGCAGCTGCTGGTGGACAAACAGCTGGACAAGAACATGTTCCTCAGGCTGCCGGAGAAACCGCTGAAACCCGGAGAGACCCTGAAGATCTTCCTCTACCTGATGCCCAACTCCACCGTGGACCAGTTCAGCCTCAAGTAAGTCACGCACACACACACACACGCTCACACACACACACACACGCTCACACACACACACACACGCTCTCACACACACACACACACACACACACACGCGCTCACACACACCGAAGCTGCTTCCTCCTGAATGTCACATGTAATGTCTTGATATATTCACGTGTTCAGCAGAAGCTCCCGGTCGATCTCAGCTTCTCCCTCCACTCTCTCGCCATAATTACGCTCAAACACATAATCGCCCGCAATTTGTCCAAGGTTTACGCTTAAAGGTGCAGTCTGTAAGATTTCGGTCAATTTTGTCATTTCTCAAAATATTACAAAACAATTCATGTGTATTTACATGAGGAGGAGCGGCTCCTCTCTACGGAGGCCGCCATGTTTTTACAGAGGTGAAAGTGGACGCACCAAACATCTTTGAGTTTTAACGAAAGTCGACCACCGGTTCTCCTCGAGGTCAGAAGGGTGAGGGTGAGGTGATGGATACAACATGCAACTTCACCTCTAGAGGTCACCAGATCCCACACGCTGCACCTTTAATGTGTTCAGCGGAAGCTCGTTGACGCACAGATTATTCAGTGTCCTGCCTCCTGATAGATCCATGTCTCCCTCCGCTCTCTCTTCATAATTATGCTCACACATAATCGCCTGCAATTTGTCCAAGGTTTACGCTTAAGGCGGCGAGTCTGCATGTAAACAAAGCTGTGCGGCCGCGCCGCCGCCGCCTCCTCCTCCCCAGTTGACGGGCTAATAGCACAGATACGGGGGGATTTTACACATTTTCCAAATCGCCGCGTATTAACGCCGCGATTATCACCACGCCTCGCGTCTTCATCCATCGCGGCCCGGGTTCACGGCGGCGGCGTCATTAGATAAAGGTTATTACATAGCATTAAAATTAATTGTGGAGTTTAATGATGTAATGAGATCATGGCGTGCACGTAGATTTTTTTTTTTGGTGGTGTTTTGAGGCCCTTTGGAAGCGCAGCCTCATTTATGTTCATTTGGGCTGTGAGGAGGCAAACGAGCATGTAATCACACATTTCATCCCTCTCATTCATTTCTCCTTCACCGGGCACCGAGACGTGCCAGGAGTAATTAAAGTCAGGTGAGATATAAAGAGGAGGCGACAGGGTTAAAGAGTAGCAGCGCTCTCTCTCTCTCTCTCTCTCTCTCTCCCTCTCTCCAGAGGAAGTGCTGCTCAAAGCGCTTTGTGTTTTAAAGCTCTGGACCCGTGTTTGACCAGGTTCTGTTCGTAGATCACATGTTGGAATGGCCGCGGTCACACAGCTGTTTCATGCTTATGTAGCTTTTACTGCAGTGTGTGTATATATATCCACCATAGTACCCCTCTATATACTATGTTTACCTTTTTTCACCATATGCTATTTCCTATTTCGAAGTACAATTGTTAGGACATAGTGACATCGAGCAGTGAGGCTGTACATTGCATGCAACTACACCACGAGATATCATTGGATATTGTATGCAAGCTCCTCCTAGTGCAAACTGCATGCAACTCCATCTAGTGGTGTAGCAGCGTCTTGCATTCAGTTCTATTGCACGTAACTACATCCAGTAGTGTGACTGCATATCGCGCGCAGCTCCATCTAGTGGTACCTTTTAAAAGATCATTTATTTAGTCAAATCTAGCTCTGACACAAGTTGTACTTGGCAGCCATCTTTGAATCCCAGTTTCCTCCTCTCCTCAGATCAATGCTCCGTTTTGTAGTTTCCGACGGATCCGATCCGAACGGCTGCCTCAGTGAATAATATTTTTCCGATGTTACGTCTTTTGCAGTTTGACCCTCTCGGCCTTCGCTGAGGCTTCTCTCTCTCTCTCTCTCTCTCTCTCTCTCCCCCTCTCTCTCTCCGCTCTCTGCACTTCCCATCCTCCCCTGGCTGGTTGTCAATGCAATATTCAGGGTTCGAGAATAAATGATTATTTGCACTTGACAAAGCTCAAGGCGGGAAACTGAGTCCTCTCTCTCCGTCTGAGCGCTCGTAGGCGTGAAGGCTTCAGGATGAGCAGAAACAGGAGGAAGACACTTAAGGGAGGAAAGTCAGGAGCCATGATGATGATGAAACGCACTGTAAATATGACGTCTTTGTGATCCGAGTCTTGAAGACGTGCCGAGGATTAATTAAGCCCGGATAAGTCGTTAAGAGTCAGAGAGAAGAGAGGCGAGATTCTCCCTGAAGAAGCTGCAGCGCTTCATTAACACTCATTGTTTCTACTGTAAAGACTTTGACAGATTATCACAGCAGCCGCAAAGGTTTTGTTCTCTCGAACCAAAAGTATTTAAAACAGCCTGTGAAGATCCGGATCCACAGAGGACTGAAACTTTATATAATATTTCATGTAATATATTCCGTTGGCCACTTCTATTTATCTGAATTCAGATTCGAAAGCAGAAAGAACGTCTCAATCTCCTGATGCATATCACATGACCACAGGTCCTCACTGAGCATGTGCAAGCTGATGTAAACAGGAAGTAGATGGTCTAAGATCCAGATACCACAAACGACTGCCGTAGGATTGTGGCTTTGACGAACCAATCAGGAAGAGAATCATTATTTAAAGGGTCACAATCACATCCCTGGTCAAAGTCTTGAATCTCCTCCATGAGGGCGCAGGAAGTTTAGAGGTGTGGCCTCAGTCAACAACACAACAGAATTCATTCTAATATATATATATATATATACTTTGTGTTTGTTAGTGTTTAATGATATGTATGTGTATTGTGTGTTTTTAAATAATATTTGTAGTATGTACATTTCATAATATACTTATATATTTATATGTATTGTTGATTCATCTTTGCATTTTATCAGGAGCCTTAATTGGAATTTTTGATTCTTTTGCAAACATCAAACTTTACCTTGTCGACTTAAACATGAATTGGATTTTCAGGCACTTTTTCATGAAGGACTTTGAAATCTGTAATTAAAAACTTTATCCCGCGTTTTATTATTTATGTCCTCTGGGTAATTTCACCGTCTCGCTCAGAGGTGTCACAAAAAAATTTTAATCAACGAACCGAATGTAATTTCGGACTTTGGCATTAAACCTTCATCTCGTTCTGCGTCTGTGATCACGGCTGCACCGGGACCAGAACCAGACGTTTGGGTCGTTTAATACTGGTTGATATGAGTTTCATGTCTGTTCAGATGTTCGTTCTGTTTCTGATCTGGATTCTGCAAAAACCTGATTGGGACAGAACCAGTTTCATTTTAGTGCCGACCTCGAATTCAAGGCGAGTGCCGGAGGATTCTGTGTTTCGAGGACGTAGAAGAAGAAGAAGGAGCCGGTGGTCACATGACTTCTGGGCTAATCTGAAATGAATCCATGATCAAAGCCGTGGGAGGGGGCGGAGTTTAAGGAAACAAGGAGAGGATGAACCTTCCTTATCACCATTCCCAACCCCCAGGAATCCCCAGCACTTGTCTTCACACTCCTCTGTGAAATGTTCAGTCTAATCTGCTGTCAGTCATAATAACGGACTACATAACACACAGGGGGCGTGAGTTCGCCTTCATCGTCCATCGCCGTGATGATGATGATGATGGAGTCAGAGAACGCGGCGGGTTCACCGCGTCGTCGCGCAGAGAAGGTTTAGTAGAACAAGGCGCAGCCTCTTGACTTCTTCCCCCCGGACTCCTGAAACATTTAGCTGACCATGTTAGCATCCGCGCGGCACCGCGGTTAGCATCCGTGCGGCGCCCGCGGGGCTGGAAATGAGGAGTGATAGAACATAAGACTTGAAGAAGAAAGCTCAGCTGGAGCCTCCTGAGTGACTCCACCCGATGGGGTGCGAGTTCAACAGTGGGTGATTAAAGATGCAATAAGAAGCGTCTTTAAAGATAAATCAGAAGGTTCCTTGTTCTCCGCTCGCCTCCTTTGTTCCCTCCTCGCCGTCGTCGCCGCCTTTGAAGATGTTTGACTTGTTATCGCCTCGTTGCGACACGCTGGGAACACGCAGGACGCAGCTCGGACGCTTCCAGGACCCGGCCTGCTTAGATTGAGTTACCGTGGCGATGCAGTAATAATGATGATGGACGTGACAGTTTTTGAATTTGTCCTGGTCCAGAGTGATAATAGTCTTTTCAAGATCTGTATTTGTGTCTCTCATTATTCATCTAATCTCCATCACACGTGGATAAACAACAACAAATCCGCTGGGTCGGGCTCGGTTTCTCTGCGCCGTGCTTTTGATTTGCAGGAAATCGCTCGGGAAATTAAATAAAATGTCCGACCATGGACACACCGATACAATCCAGGGTTCCCACGGGTCTGTAAGAAGTCTGAACGGCCCGTAACTCATGGGTTTGACAATAAGACGTTATATTTTTATTTTGCCCTTATTTACACCGCTCATGCTCATATTACTATTTTCTATTATTTGTTTATTTTATGGGGTCTTACATACAATGTCTTGTAAACTTTGTTTATTTCCTGCTTTTGCCATTGTAAACAGAAGTGGGCGTGGTTTCACACAGGCTAGCACTTGTTTCCAAGCGTAGCTTTTTATGGTTTTTGATTGGTGGTAGGGTTCGGAGTGTGACTGGTTCCCCGTGTCTCTCCCAGATCCACAGCTCTGATTGGTCCATCGTACTTCCTGATTCTGATGCTCCTCCCTGACATTTCTGAGATTGAATGGAAACACAGATGAGTTGTAGAAAAGTTTTAGCAGGAGAATGAGAATGAGAGTGCGCAGGATGAGACGAAGGACCGAACCACTCAACCACTGTGCCGCGGCGCTCGTGGTGTAATTTACGATATAATGTGATGCAGGGTGTCGTTTGAAGTCGGAGAATTATCACCGACTCTGCAGATTTACGATTGTCATTAGCTCTCGTTTCTTGCTCATTGTTTCAGTTTTCTGGCCCACAAACTCTGATCCTGTCGACCTCGACAGACTTTTAGAAAAACCCAGTTGGAGTCAGCTGCTCGAGACCAAAGTTAGAAACCAGGAAGTGAAGAATTAATCTCTAAAGCATTGAATCTATTTTCAGATCTATCTTGATGTTTTCTAGAGTTTGTCTTTTAACACATGAAGACGGAAGCAAGAGGTAGTTTTCAAAAGTGATTTTCAAACGAATTAAACCATTTTTCTGAGATTATCCAGGTCATACTTTATCGTTTACACTGCATCCACACCAGTGTCGGCTCTTATCACCAAAAGCTGTGGAATTGACCATTTGTCCAGGTTTTCACCGACCTTGTTTCCCTCCACTGTTTCACCCTGAGATGTTTCTACTCCTCCAGGCCGTATGTTGTGATGTCATCACGACAACCAATCGCTTTCTGTGAATTTTGAGGAATTTCATGTGGAGTCTAATGCACGTCAGTCACTTCTCCTTTCTATATCCCTGATTTCTTTACATCAGCGATAAATCAGCTGTGTAGATCCATTCATTAAAATCCATCTCCAGATGTTCCCTCTACTGTCACAGTCCAGGGCCGCGTGATTGGTTGGTCCACAGAGGGAAGCGGAAGCCCACCGCCGCTCGCAGACAGTGAGGAGTAGGAGTGTGAGTAGCGACGGAGGCTGTGACGGCAGAAATGACACAACGGGTCATTTTAAATGAGGCGAACCTGCAGCGCCTGCTGCTTTACAATCTGACACATCATTAAAAAGTTAGCGGCTATAGCATGTGGGTTACCGCGCCACGCGGAGCCCCTCTTACCCTGCTGTCTGTGTTTGGGCCCGTTTGCCATCTGTGAGCAGTCACAGCTAAATGTTTATTCCCTCCAGAAGCTGAAGTGATAATTATGTTTCTTTTTGGAGCGCACCTTTAACTGCAGCTGGTGAACAGCCAGAAATATCGCGTCCCCTGTTTTATTCATGCAGGGGACGAGGTCGCTGAATATCAAAGGCAGGAGTAAGTAGCTTAACCCGAATGAGACGCTAAACTGCGGCGAGGTCAGCGCACGCGTGTGGATGCCGAGCTGCCAATTTAGAATTTGGTGACTCACTTGACGTTTTTCCCTCCGAAGTAAACACCGCCCTCCTTTTCCGTATTCACATTATCCTAATCCATGAGCAAGGCACAAGGCTCCTGGAAACAGTGCGGCGCTTCGGAGCCCTGGGTATGACATGCAGTATTCAAATGCCCTGGCTCCAAATAAAGGCGGGAGGAGCGATGGGAGCGCAGTGGCAGCCAGGGAGAGTGACCCACATTCAGCAGCAGTGGCTTCATCGCCGGCAGCGAGACGTTGGCTCGCTCGCGCCTCGTACAGGGAGCGCGGCAACTTCCTGACCCCAGCCTCTGCTTCCTGCCAGCTCCGGCGCTCCCTCCCTCTCCCTCTCTCTCCCTCTCTCTCTCTCTCTCCGCTCGGCGTCTCCCACGTCTCACAGTCACTGTCAGCGCCGGCTCCTCTCCTCCTTCGCCGGCGCTTTGATGGGGGATGTCAGCACCTCTCGCCTCGGAGCGCGCGCACGCTCAGATCCTATGAGTCGGGAAACGATGCCTCTGCCGTGCGGCGTCTTGTCAGGACACATCGGGCCACATGGAGAAAGCGCTGCTTATCCCGCTCTCATCCCCCCCCATAAGAGACGAGGGGGGTCAGGAGCTTCAGAGTGCTTCCACTTTCCCAATGACAACAAATGGAGCCTCTCCATTCGGCTGCAGTGCCACCGCCTCGCTGCTCTCTGCCGGTTAAGTTATTTCAGGTCAAACAGGAAGGAGGAGGAGGAGGGGGCGGGTATTTACCTTTGTGAGCTTCTATGTTTGTACATCTCTACTTCAAGACCTTTGGCTAAAAGCACTAACGCACCATATGCGCAGCGGCTGTAATGAAAGGACCGTTCCGAGCTTGAGTTTTTAAAGGTTTGATAAAGTTTGCAGGAGTCAGCGCTTTTAGACTCAAGTTGACTGTAAATATAAAGAGTGACGCATCCTCTTTGATCACCAGGGGCTGCCATCTTGTGCCTTAGTTATCACTTGAAGCCCTCAGAGCCTCAGATACAGCGTTCCAGTGCTTTTCAAAAATCCATACTTCCAGGTTTTGTTCTGATATCCAATGAGGTCACATGTGCGCACACATACTACAGATGTGCACTATTGTTGGATTCCTCTGTTAAAGCCAGTGTTTATGTATACATGTCTTATTGGAACCAGTAACCATTGGATTGATTGGACCATAATGGTATTAATAGTAAATAAGTCAGTATTCCGAAAAGTACATAAAAAGTAGAAAATCGATTTAACGCAAAATAATTGACTTGATATGACCCATCTGATAATATACAGGAAGACCTATACTGCAACCAACCACTAGGGGCGCAATCAACATTCATTTGTTTCCACCAGTCAGCCATAATTGTACTGTATGTACTAGATTTGTAATACAGTCATTAACAGTACATCCACAGTATTTGGAAATAAACACAACACGAGAAACAACCAATTAAGTCTGACATCCTGTCTGACTCAACCTACAGCCGCAGAGTTCACCCAGGTCAAACCTTCACCCATGAAACTCATTAGGAAGTTACACATTATGCTATTAATCTTTATTTTCCAGCCGACTGGAAACATGAGCCACTATTTATAGTTTGCAGCGCTGGTGTGGAAAGTGGCCCAGTGGGTGTTTCTGCCTTTGAAATGAGGCAGACATGGAGGTGCAGGCGTCCTAATTACTATTGTGGTCTATGGGAAATAGGCTTTTTGGGCCGCATGGCTATTTTACTGTTGCAGTACCGCGAGTGGCCACCGGGGAAGATTTGCTGCAGCTCTGGGGGGAGGTTTTCTATTAATACATCCAGTTTGTGGACATTTCCCTGCATGAGTTGGAGATGATTGACCAATCATAATAAATCGTTCTAGCAAGCCAATCAGAGCAGAAAGGGCGGGTCTTAAAGAGACAGGAGTTTGAGACAGAGGCTGAAAAGAGGTGCAGCAGTTGAAGGAAAGTGTTCCTCTTCAGAGGAATCAAAAGTCATTTTAATGAAACGGAGATTTCAACATGTATTGATCCTCCCTTCCTCACAGGAGGTAAATATCAAACTAAATGAAATGATAATCATTTGATTCCTGGAAAAAGCAGCAGATAATTATACAAGCAGGGACTTTTCATATCCACGAACCTCCTCATCAAATCTGAATGAACTCTGACAGCCTCAGCTGTGCCTGACCTTTGAGAAATGCCCTTATTTGTTTTATTTCCCATTTTTAATTACAATGGTGACATTTTAAAACCTCATGTTTGGAGTGGAAACCACTCATTTCAATCTCCTCGTCCATCGCCATTGCTGTACCTTCCTGCATGTGGTCACCCCTCCGGTCTGAATAGCTTTTCATTAATCCATTTTAATCAATATAATGTAAACCAGCACAGAGAACAGTTCTGTTAATTCAAGCTGCCTGCGTCCGTTTGGTTTCCAAACGCTTTCATCAAAGAGTCGGCTCCACAGATTAGCACCGAGAGCTTTGCCTCCGGAGAAATGTATATCATTATTTTGGCCATTAGATTGCATTAGTCTAATGAAAGCTGTAATCTTAGAGGTCAGGTGCCGAATACAAATCTTCACTTTGCATCCATTTCATGATCAACTTCTTCGCTTTGATATTTCATGCGGCGGCGGCGACGTCTTATTGATACGCTGGCACTTGTCTTATGCTTTGGGGAAGCGGCAGATCAGAGATGTGTTTGTCTGACAGACGGATAAACAGCAGCGCAGGAGACCTGCAGATTTTCACCTTTTTGTGCAGATGAATATTTGAATATCGTCTCATCCCCCCGCCGAGTGTTGGTTTATCCAAAAGGAGCCCGAGAGACAAATTGGAATAAAGCTCACAGCTCCTCATTTCCTCTGTGTGCGATTTAATCAAACAAGCAGTCCTCGGATTTAACAAGTGTATTTCCTATTTGTCTTTGTTAGATTTTTTTTCATCTCTGTAAATAAATTTTCCCCGGCTCTGCTTTAAAATCCGGCAATTACGAAATGTGTTTATTTTCTTTTTTTCGCGCCTCGACCAAATGGCAGCCTCCGGTGCTGACGGATGAGTCTGACAGAGAAGTGGAAGCACAAACCACAGTTTTGGTTTCAGCCGCTTATTTCTATTCTATCCAGGTTTGAAACTGTGAATAATTAAGGGGCGTGGCCTCTTGAGTGGCACCTGGGCCCACCCTCTGTGGATGCTGGTACGGCACCATGGGCCCACCCCAGCTCTACCTGTACTCTGCCTCCTTGCTTGTATAGGCTGAAGCAGGAAGTAGGAGGAGTTCGGCATCACGATGGAAAACACCTTCCAAAGTGCCGCAGTTTAAAGAGTGAGGTACCTTCAGTGGGAGTGGTGATGTATTTTTACGTGCTGCCGTTTGCTGCAGTCTCACACCGTACTGTGTTTATGATTGTAGCTCAGCCCCTTCCTTGTTGTCCTTGATGTCTTTGTTAGTAAACACTCCCGATGATGGCGTCGTACACGACCATAAAGACAACATCTGGCCCCTGATGACAACATCTTAATTGGAATTTGTCGCTGCCCTAGAATAACGCGTCCCTCTTGAATTGGAAATTGCGTGCGAGGACATGACTTATCAGACTATTATGAGCGGTCAAGATGAAATAATTAAATTCATCCGGATCAATAACCTCTAAGAGGACGCGGCCGCAGAGGTCGATCAACTCACCACTACTGTTTTACAGGCTCGGTTTGACATTTTGTTCAGCGCCATCTTTGTTTTCGTGATTCAGATACAACTGTAATCGGAGGACTAAGGGGGTGGAGCCTAACTGCCGAGCTACACCTGATCCCGTCAGACAGTGCCAGGTGTCAATCACACTGCCTGTAAAGTCCTTTTCAGATCATGTTTACTGAGCAATAAGAACATATGGTGCTGTAATACATTCAGTTTTTACCCCTCACTTTGCAGCGAGAAACCCTCGGGAACTTTGTTTACATTAATTCATGTTGTGGTTGCGACTCCATCATTGGAAAAGCAGAATTACAACCGCAGATGAGAAACGCTCCGTGGGCAGATGAGTCCAAAGATTAACTTTTTTTTTTTTTAGAGAAAAAAAAGAAAGCAGAGCGTTTAATACTGACAAACCCCTCAAACATCCCTGATTAACAGCAGCTCAGCGCGGAGATTCGTCCAAATTACCCCTCACATCTGGGAGCGGCTGATTAATTCATCAAGAAGCGTTTGGCTGCGGCTGTAATCAGTTATTGGACGCAAGGAAACATTGCTTTTTTAATTTATTTACAGAAATGTGTTTTTGCCAAGCGGCAACCTCCGAGGCAGCTGGATGAGTCTCACAGGGAAGTGGGAAAACCTGCAGTTCACAGGGTGGCCACTTGAGGCAAAAGAAGCAGCTGCCATAGATTCCCATGTTAAAACTTGAGAGGTTAAAAAGTCTGGTACAAACTATAGTTATTGTCTCAATCAGCCACATCTTTTCCCATGACAACTTTCCGGGGGCGGGGCTTATCCTTATTCTAGTGCGGTTTGGAATTGTGCATAATTAAGGGGGCGTGGCCTCTTGAGTGACACCTGGGCCGGCCTGGCATGTTCGGAGGATGCTGCGACAGCACCGTGGGCTCACCCCGAGTTCTACCGCCACTCTGCCCCTTTGCCCATTTTTGGGTGAAGCAGGAAGGAGGAGGAGTTGGGCTCTGGCAAGATGGCTAACGTCACGACTGTCCATCTTCATATACAGTTTGTAGTTTTTTGCTCGAATCAGACGAGGGGGAATATTTGGTTATTGCAGTTCTCAGTCGGTTAGCTCCGCCCACCTCCAATTCTTATTTATGTGGTCATCCGCAAAATCCTCAGCGGCAAGACTAGGAAACGCCACATTCTCTACTCTTTACCTTTACCTCCATCTTTCCTGTTGTCACCGTCTGAATGGGTGAGGCTGTGTTACTTCCCTCTGTCCTCCCATCCTCCTCATCTTTGGATGAGTTCAGCCTCAGACTTTCACCAAAACCCAATCCGTCATAATAGACACGGCTCTATCCAGCGTGAAGGATTGTGCCGCCCGGCAGGCCGCGCCTTCAAAGGAGGCAGTGGCGTAGAGAAGTTGCATCTTTCCACTACAGCTAACTTCAGATTTTAATGATGTACTCTGAGCCCCCGAGTGAGAGCCCTTCGCCTGTTTTTGGCCATTTGCAAAAAGCCGAAACATCACACCCCGTGCTCCCAGATCAAGAGATAAGTTGTTGGGCGGCGTCCTGTGAGAGGGAATCCGTCGGGTCGTACGCGGAAGGATCAACTTCTGAAGAAGCTGTGGGGATTAGAACAAATGTTTTTGTTTTCTGTTCATCCACCAAAGAAGTGGGAGGCTGTTGCTCGTGTTGCTGTAAACACCAGAGGGCTTGAAGTCACAAACGAGGGCCAACCTGCGGTGCAGGAGCACAATGGGAAGTGAAAAAACCTGCAGTTCATAGAGTAACCACCGGGGGCTGAGGCCATAGACTCCCATGTTAAAATCATCAACTTCAGTGGTGAATGTTTAAAGTCTGGTACAAACTTCGGTTTTTGTGAAAATCAATTGAAATCACGCATAATTAAGGGCGTGGCCTCTTGACTGAGGCCCGAGCCGACCTGGCACGTAGCGCGGATGAGGTGACGGCACCACGAGCCCACCCACAGCTCCGGGTGTGTTTTTGAACAAACCGGGAACCAGGAGTTCGGCAAGATGGCGATGAGGGACACGCCCACAATTGGCCTCAAAACCACTCCCCTGAAACCAACGGGTGATGTCACTGACGCAACATCCATCTTTATATCCCGTCTATGGTCCCAGCACAGCCGAGCGGCGGCGGCGGCGGCGGCCGTGAGGTTCAGGGAGGCGGAGCACTTCTGCTCGCCGCTGATACAAATGCACCTTGGCAGCGTTTCTGCGCAGAATAATGGGAGTAATGGCAGAGAGAAGAATGGGTCAGATAATGCACCAGCAGCCAATCTCACTGGGAGGCTCTGCGGATAAAGACGGGATGGGGTTAATGCATATTCATAAAGAAAAAATAAAAAAATAAAAACCTCGCAGCCATCCAGCACAGCTAATCTAATAATTGTCCATGGATGAATTGGTTTTTCCACTTCCTGCCGCAGCCGCAGTCTGCATGAGGAACCTTGTCACGTTTCTCTTTTCCACTCGGTACAGTTCAGTCAGCGGTGCGTCTGTGCCGAGGCTCTCCGGCGGATTTCAGCTCCGCCCATATTGTTCAAGTTTAACGGCAGATACTCCGCAGCCTTTTAGAGACCGAGAGCGTCCTCAAGGGTACGCGCTCATATACAGCGCTCCTCGTTATATACCCTCCCTAAATAACATTAAGTTCACCTTGACTCTTAATGTTGCCTCATGCCATCAATTATTAACAGTTAATAACTCTTAAACTATTAATTTTCTGCGGCACTGCAGGCAGTGCTCACTTAAAGCTACAGCTCACTGCGTTTGTAAGTTGACGCTTACGACATATAAGATGCGCGTTTGTATACTTCCTGTTGTTGTGTACACTTGTTGCCCAGAAACTTCCTGTCGTCAGAGAGCAGTAGATGAACATAGTACCACACACCTCTAGTGGCCGAATGAGGGCATGGCAGAGAGGGGTTACTTTGTTTGGAAGATTCTGCGCACTGCACCTTTTAAGTATAAAGTTGTTGTTTTTTTTAGAGTTGGCCAAGTTTTGTGATATTTTTATTTTTAGAAAATGCCCTGAGGGTGAATCATTTGGGCTTCCAGGGGCCCCACGGTAATCCTGTTGTACACACCACAGCTGTATCCAGTAAAGTCTACTTGCTTCTTTAACTCGATGAGTTTTGACAAGTTTTAGCTTTGTTGACTTAACTTGTGTTGACATGTTATGGGCCAAAAATGGCGGCGCTATCTCAGCATGCCCTGGTGCAGTGTGTTCGAGATCTTAGGTTTGTGGCTGATATGTTGTTTTTCTGCTAAATGTCGCCCCCTCTGGTCATTTCTGGTATTGATCGCCTTCTAGAAACATTGCATGAGCAACACTGTTGGCGAAATGGAGCACAAAGCTCGTGACCTTCTCCTTGACCTCCCACCTCAGGAGGTGGTCTCTGGGTCACATGACACTGCAGCCAACATCAGCTTTAATTAGCTCCGCCTCTCATCAGGATTAATGATAACACAATGATATCATGTTAGCATGTTAGCATAGCCATGGATGTTGGTAGTGGTGATGCAGGTTGCCATGGTGACACTGTTATATTAGCTGGATTATCACATTTCAGATAATCCCACTGAATGTATTGGACTTTACTCTGAGCACTGAGCCTGTCTGCCCCCGCCCCCCACCTGCCCCCGCCCCCGCCATGGTGAAACCCCTCTCCTCACACACGTGTGAAACCCTCTCCTTTCATCTCATGCCTTTGTTCCTGTCAGGAGTGGGAGTGGGCTGTGGAGTGGAGGTTCCTGTCGCTGGAAGCTTGTTAACGTCGCTCCGATTTGAATGAGAATAATTTCAAGCCCCCTTCTCTCAAACTGATGCCTCGCAGCAAACTAGGACAGATTGGTTCGGGCTATTAGCTCCGCCCCCTCCCATGCTCTTTAATGGCTGTTTAGCTCTGCAGCCCCACAGTGCGTGAACTCTCCGAGCCCGTCCTCCCCTCTGTCCTTCTCCTTTCCTTTATTTCTTCCCTTCTTTTCCTTCGTTTCAGGGCGAGTGGGCACTTCAGCCTCAAATCCTCGGCTAGATTTCAGAGCGTGTCAGAGGAAGAGCCCGACCAGAAACTTTGCCGTTTGAAGTTGTGTGTGAGAAGTGGATTGGTACCACACAAGACACATAATTCTCCTCGGTGGGGAGGTTTTAAGGACTGTGCCCGTCTTTGTTTATTCCTCTGTGGGAAGTGTTTTGTTTAAGAAAGCATTTTCTCTCCTCGCAGCTCTATCGGAAAAAGCAGAGACGTTATTTTCAGGCTCAAACTTCCAGGATCCTGATTCTGTACATTTTGTGTTTCTCGGTTTTGTAGCTGTTTATTTACAAGGTGAATAAACCAAAGAGTGAATAGAGGCAAGAAACAAGGTTTAACTCTGGTCAGATGATGCACATTTGACTCTATTGTAGTTTGGGTATTTCTAAAGCCCCGCCCCTTGCGTGTTGAAACATAAAAAATAGAAAACAATGTGAATTTCATATTTGCATTGTTTGTTTTCATTTAATATATATGACATATTATTACATGTTGTTTTTTTACATCAAGATTACCAGATGCAACGAACATGCAATAACATAGATTATATCCAGTACATGAAATCAAATAATCCACATAATCCAGAGCCATATAAGGGATGATTAGATGATAACTGATGCTTTCCTGGTATTTATTGAGGTGGTGTGCTATGGAGGGCTAACCACATATAGATGAAGTCATATTTTTTTATTTTTTTTTATTTCGGTAGCTCTGGTGTCTTAAAATGTACCAGATTATTCAAGTTTGTTGGTTTGGAAAAAGGAGTAGAAAAAGAAAGACAAAAAAAAAAAATCACAATATCAGATGTGTAGTGTGTCGCTGTCAGAAAGCTGGAAACACATTTCACACACTGAGTCATTTGTCGCATTAAACAATGAGACAATAACAGTACGTCTGTCAATGGGATCAGAGCTGCTCCGTGACTGTGTAAGAGCTGAGCTGTCACTGACTAATGTGTGAGTCAATAGAGAGAGAGAGAGAGAGCGAGAGAGAGAGAGAGTCGTGCAGCCTGCAGGAGAACACGGTGGTGTCATGGTGGAGGTTGACACTTGACAGCGACCTGCATTAACACCAGCAGGCTGCTGGTTCTAAACCACTTCAGCACATAAACTACCGCAGATCTATCTAGAAATAAAGAACGCCAACAGGAAACGGCAGTATATTCATCAGTCTCACTTCCTGTTTGTATTTGGAGTACAGTTAATTAGCTCTCCATCATCACCGCCTTCATTAACTCTCCGCCGGCCCACGGCCACACACTCTGACACATACACAGGAAATGAGACGGTGGAATACAAACGTTGTTTTGGTTGAGAATATGTTTGGAAACAAATGAGAAGAGGCTTAATGAATGTTTCGCCTGTTGTCACAGATGAGCAGCATAAATTAAGCAGAGGTTGTTGAGCTGTGTTTATTGTTTTTATTGATAAGGTGCACCGTGCAGGTTTACTTTTTCAACCAATCACAACAGAGAGGATCAACGGGTCGATCAGAGCAGACGTGGCTTCATCAGGAAGTGGAGAGTAAAAGAGATTGAGGGGTAGAACCATTCATGTGTTGATAGAACAGGATGTTGCGCTGATCACGTGACCCCATTCAAGCCTATGGAGGTTTGTGACTTCCTGGTTTAGTGACGTCACACCGGAGAAGGACCTCTGACCTTTACGACAGTTTGACCTAAATAAAAGTATAGAATACAAACACCAACAATCTTCAAAGAGTTTTACAGACACTATTATTGTGGTCTATGAAAAAAAAAAAGTTTTTGGTTGCAGTACCGCAATTGGCCACTGGTGTTTCAGACAGAGGATGAAAAGAGGAGCTGCAGCAATGGAGAGTCTAAGGAAAGGGATGTAAAATTCAAACCTAGCAACTCTCATTTTTTGCAATTCCAATAACTCTCATTTTAATCCAAAAAAACCTTTATTTATTTAAGATATAACGTTTTTATAAACCTGAACACGAGTCTGCACCAGACTTTGTCCACTGACTGAATTTCCTTTCATTGTACTTAAGGTTTGATCTCAGAGCCTGAGAGGAGCTGACAGCTGCACACACACACACACACACACACACACACACACACACACGCAGACACCCACTCTACAACAATTAGTGATTAATTACACTTGCTGTGAGACACTGTGTGTACATTAGTGCGCCGGCTCAGATGTGTTTACAGGCGGTCGCTGATAGTTAGCTGATCCTGCAGCAGCCTGGCGAACGGGCCGCATTTAATTAGACACAAAGTCAATACAACCCAACCCATCCAGTCAAAGTCAAACAATAAAAACCTGTGCTCCGGACCTACAGTAACTCAATTAGCAGAGAGGAGGCGCTCTTCTGTCCGCCGTGGGTGTGTGTGTGTGTGTGTGCGTGTGTGTGTGCGTGTGTGTGTGTGTGTGTGTGGCTGACGGGAGTGTTTCCATGTGAAGCGTCAGTGTTGTAGAACATGATCGGCAGTGGACTCAGTGTCGGAGCCGTGTAAACACAAACTCTCCACCAGCGCCCTCCTCCACAAGCAGATAACACCGGGGGGCCCCTGGGGGCCGGGGCCTACGAGAGAGAGAGAGAGAGAGAGAGAGAGAGAGAGAGAGAGGGAGAGAGAGAGAGGTGTTAGGGACCTGTTGTCACTTCCAATTGGCATGCAACCCCCTCCCAACTCCACACACACACACACACACACACACACACACACACACACACACACACACACAGATAGCAGAGGCCAGTGTCCGCTCGGCTGGGGACAGATAGGGAGGGACGTTGAGAGTGAGAGAGCTGAGCTGTCGGGGCTCAGCGCTGCCCCCTCTGGTCGGCTGCTCTCATTACGCTTCAGTTAGCTGCAGCCGGGGCGATAAGAGCAGCGCTGATGCTGCTTAAAGGTGCCGTGTGGAAGAGTTTGGTCAATTTGGTCACTTCCAAAAATCTGACAAAACAATTACAAACTGACTTTTTCATCCATTTATAATCATGTGAATGTTTTATTTTTTCCCATGACTCTAAAATCATCCCATTCATGTATAAAAGTCTTTTGAGTCTTGATAACAACTGAAGTCCACCACTGGTTCTCCTGCACGTTCAGAAGTGTGAGGCGATGGATACGACACTTCACCACTAGATGTCACCAAATCGTACACACTGCACCTTTAATGCACAGGCTGTGCACACAACACGAAGTTATCGCAGGTCAGGTGACACGCAGGCGGTCCAGGTCCAGTGAAGCCAAACAACCCTCTACGTTTACAGTGCAGCGCCTGTGTGTGTGTGTGTGTGTGTGTGTGTGTGTGTGTGTGTGTGTGTGTGTGTCAGGTCGGAGCAGCTGAGATTAATTAACCCCCCGTTCTGGTGACATGTAGCAATTTCCTTAAGTAAATGAAGAAGTAATGTGGGGACCACATGTGCTCACGCAGCTCAGGGCCTGGACTCCGGCCTGTTGCCTGGTAACAGCCTTTATATGAGCGAGCGGTAAATCCTGATGTTATCTGGAGGCAGTGCGTCTTTGAATTCATAATCCTATGGAATGCACAAGTCTCTGTGTGATTGGATGATAAATCATCTGGAAGATTTTTAAAGGTGCAGTGTGTAGAAATGAAGTGGTTATTTGCATATATATTGGTAGAAATGTGATGTACAATCATTCTCATTTAATGAGGTTATGGAATGTTGTTCTCCTGACTCTAGAATGAGCACTTTATGTATTTACATCAGGAGCCGCTCCGCTCCACTAGAGGGCGACATGTTGAACTGTCATGTTTGTACAGTAGCCCAAAAGGATGTAAGAAAATCTTATTCCGTGTACTTTGAAATTTAAAACTCTAAATCTAAATTTTCTATTAAATTAAATTTCAAAGATGTTTAAACATTTTTTAATATTGATTTATTTATTTTGTTTTTTCAAACTTTACGTTTCTTTCAAATTTGACTGCTACAATAGAATAACTTTATTGTCATTGTAAACGTACAACAAAAGTAGATGCTGTCTTCAGTTCAAGTAAATGCATAATAAATAATGAGCATATATGAATATGATATTATAATAAACACAGAAAAAATGTAAATACTGAATATACATCTTTACAAAGATAATAAAAGTCCTGTAGAATCCCCCCCAAAAAAACCCCAAACATATGGAAAAATGTGAAATGACATCACTATAACAATATATCTGAAAGTTATCATATTCCAACTCCAGAGTTTGGAACCGTAAGTGAGATCATCTGTAATCTGCTTCATCCCTGAGCTGTGATCCAGAGAACCTCTCCCTCATCTCACCTCCATGAATCCATCAGCTCTTCAGCCGATGAGTTTCTCCTCAAAACGATTCTGTGCGACAATAAAATACGACTCTGTCTGATCTTCGGAGCGGATTAATGGGATTGATGCAAATAGGGTTAATCTGTGTGCTCCGTGAGGAGGTGAGTGATGGATCACATGTCGGGGTGGAGGGTGGGCGGCGGCGCGGTGGCGTAGCGGGCGCCCCCCCCCCCCCCCCCCCCCCCCCCCCCCCCCCCC
>JAFBJT010107559.1:0-7500 GCA_016785325.1 Chascanopsetta lugubris | reverse complement strand
CAGTAATGACACAATGACACTCTGCAGGCTTGACCTGACACTGAAATCTCTGTGCACACTGACTGACTGACTGGCGCCAGGGGAAGAGTCAGAGGAGGGGGGGGGGGCGGGGGGGGAAAGGGGGGCAAGGAGAAAGTAGATGCTGGTACAAATTGCAGTAATGACAGAAGCAGTTAATATAGTTAAAGGTGAGTCCAGCACATCACATGTAAATAAACCACTGTTATGATGATGATGATGATGATGATGATGATGATGATGATGAAGATGAAGATGAAGAACAACATCTTCATCATGTTTTTTTTTCCTGTTTTTTTTCATTTATTTTCCTTCCTCGTCTCCTCTTAGGAGAGGAACACCTCTAATGTAATTTAGCGTGGCAGCGAGGAGCTGCCATCCCATAATTGAACAAATGAAGATAGTGACATGGTCAGCCATCAATTACCCAGAACACCCATCCACACTGATTGTCTCATTGTTCTCACGCGTTTCCACCTCGCCTCGTTTCCTTTCCTTATTCCCTTCTCTCCTCCCTCAGCGGATTGAAACATGAAGTGTTGTCGTGTGTAAAGTTGGACACGATCGAACGTTTTCATCAGAAAACACATTTGTCAAAAAATAAAATCAAACATGAACAAACGCCATTTGAGGAAATACGTTATTTTTTTAGTAAAAAAAAAATGAATCAAACAAATCATATTTCTTACCCGAATGAAACACGATGCTCCTGCGTGGCGTGTCCTCAGAGAAAGGAAAGGTAGCATGGCAGGCCTCGGCCCCACGCAGACCTCTAACATTATGCAAATGAGGCAAACCTCTCAACCTTGTGGATTACTGAGTCAGAGAGCAGGACCCGGGTCCACAGACCCTCCACACGAGGATCCCATCAAAATCCTGAGGAGACGGGGAGCGTGCAGCAGCGTGGATTTCCCACTGCGGGACAGATCCACGGCGAGTGATTCCTGGGTGAACTTTTCCCCGCGTGGTGTGGACGTGGCAGCGGGATGAAGGGATGAAGGGACGCAGCGTGGACCTGGAGGAAGAGGAGGAGGAGGAGGAGGAGGAGGAGAAGGCCCCACGCAGCAGAGGTGAGTGAAATTATGAGAAGGGGAAATTCTGCGGATGTGCCCTTTAATAATAATAATAATAACTCAGTTTACACGGTGACAGACCTGTGCGTCATTTAGTCTTTGATCCTCAAAGGAAGAGAGAGAGAGAGAGAGAGAGAGAGAGAGAGAGAGAGAGAGAGAGAGTTTAGGTTTTTAGGGTCATTTTGAATTTTACGCATCAACGTCTCCAGAGTTTTCACTTTGGTGCACATTTACAAATATGCACCCCCCCCCCCCCCCCCATTTTTTCAAAATTCCCCCCCCCCCCCCCCCATCCGTGATCCTTGGTGGGATGCAGTGTTGTGATGTGATTGTGGAGCAGCTCATGTTAAAGGTCCATTCCGCCAATTTATCCCACAAACCTCCACCAGCAGCGTGGAGCACACGATGCGGCGCCTTCTCCTCCCTGGAGTGTCGCCCCTCCATCTCCTCATCAGCGCGGTTCAATTCCCGCACGGATGAGAGGAGGTGGCTCAAGGGCCGAGGTCCTGACCCGCGTGCAGCCGCAGCCACGCAGCTCCACGCAGCTCCACGAACGCGGCGCCTTCGCGCGTAATTCTGTGATTGACAAAGCGCCGCTGACCTGACCTGCGAGAGTTGAACACGTCTCAGAGAAAGCTCGGGGGGCGCACGCGCTTATTCCTGCCGCAGTTTGAAATAAGGGGGAGGGGGAAAAAAATAAAATAAAAATAAAACACGCGCAGCCTCAAGATTCAGTGATGCGTGTCAGTGGAATCTGGTGCGTCAAATACGCAGGGTATTTTTTTGTGTCCTTTGTCTTGGGCCTCTCTCGCTGTTTGTGTGTGTGTGTGTGTGTGTGTGTGTGTGTGTGTGTGAGTGTGTGTGAGTGCGTTTGTTTTAATTGGACTTGTTCATCTGAATAACATTTAACTTATACAAAATGATGCCCGGTGGGAAAATGGCGTTTATTTTGAGAAATTGGGGCCAAATAATGGTATTTTTGTGCCATTACGCACGATGTGGATTTGAATTAAAACGTAGAACAGCAGATCCAGATCTCCAGCCTTTATATACAATGTATTACATATTAATATATATTTCTTTTATTTCTTTTTTTAAAATTTTTTTTATTTCCTCATTCTTCATGAAAAAAATAATTTGGCAAAATGATTCAACATATTTTGCTCCATGCTTTTGGCACTTTCGTGGTGCGTAATTACGCACGGCACTTTACGCACGGCTTCGCGGTGTCCTGGCCTTTCACCATGAACACGTGCATCTCCCAACGGCACAAATAAATAAGAACAACTCTCGGCACCTTTGGAGCATCTTCGGAGGGAGCGTGAGCGCCACACCTGCAGCCAGTCGGCGCGGGAGCAGTTTAGATCAGACACCGGCTCTGCTCTCAGAGCGCGGCCGCACAGGCAGAGGAGAAAGCGGGCAGGTGCGGATCTTTCAGCTGCTACTTGAAGCTCCGCGGCTCCTCGGATAAGTAGGTTAAAGGTCCTCTGAGAGGAGAAAGTATGTGACAGGCCTCTTCAGCACCGTATTCTTCTGCAGGAGTTCGCATTCACTCACAATTAATGTCGCTTGATGGACGAAATGACGCTAATAGGGCGCCACATACACAAGGTGATGGGCTTTTTCGCGGGAAAGATGACCAGTGGAATCCAGAGGGCAGGAGCAGGATGTCCATGTAAAGTATTCCTGAAGAGTTTACACGGTGAGCCGAGCAGCAGGGTGTTTTTTAGTTCAGTAATCAGGGTATTCTCAAGAGTACTGGGCGTGTGTTGTGTACTGGTGTGTACAGTCCTGTGTCATTCGTGTACTTCACGTGTCCTTTGTGTATTTCTACCTGCTCAGGTGCCACAGTTGGAATTGAGCCATTTGGGCTAAACTAGTGCATTCGCTGCATCGATGAGCATTGTTCCTGTGAATTTAATCAATATGATCGAATGAATGGATAAATGAAGGAAAGAAGCTGAATGTATCGAATATCATCATTTAAAAAATAGTCACCTTCTATTTACTCTGAAATGTAAAGTTTTTTTTTTTTGAGTATTCGTGCCACAAAACTGAGTAAAAATAAAAGAGCTGTGCCAAAACAAAAAAGTCCAAACAGATGCATAATTATTTAAAATCATTTCCTGTTATTTGTTTTAAAATAATCATTTCAATGGAACTTCTACTTACAACTCGTAAAGTGAAAAAAATGACTTTGAATGAACTGCAGGAAATAACTGATGAGTACTTCGATTTTTCAACTCGATAATAATCAAATGAATGATCATATATTTGATCTCTATGCGTCTTTTAGGACCCTCGAGGTGCACGAGGCAAAAACAATCAATAAGCTACACCTGCTATTTGATCCTGCCCGGCAGAACTAAAGTCACGTGATGTCACAGTGGAATTTGAATGATGTATTTCCACACATTTTGCTGAGTGTGACATATTTCATATTGATAATTATGATTAAAGTGCAGAGGTATAAACAGGTACAACTCTGCTCTTTTATACAGAAACTCTCGAGGTTTCTTTGATGAACATCTCAAGGTCACATTTATAAAAGAGTTATGAAAACACGCTTATACACAAAGTTACGTAAGATGTGAATATTTAATAAATAAAGTTTGAAGAAGTACGTCTGTCCTGCATCTTACCCACAACCCATCACTGCAGGTTCGGTTCCCTGTCCTCGCTTGTTTGGAACATTTGAGCCCAGTTGCTCTCTATTGTTCCAGCAGCAGATTAGTGCACGTGGGCTCGTGCACGTGCAGAACAAAGCCCAGTGAGCGGGCCTCGTGGTTCCACGGGGACGTGGCAGGTCCACTCCTGAGCTGCTGCTGTGGCTGAGAGCAGGTAAACAAAGCTGCTGCTGCTGCACACACACACACACACACACACACACACACACACACACTGTGACTCAGACATGAGGCTGAACGACCCTGTGCCCACTGTGTCCACTGTGCCCACTGTGTCCCCAGTGCCCCCTGTGTCCCCTGTGCCCCCTGTGCCCCCTGTGGCCCCTGGGAGCCAGTTACTACAATGAGTATTTATTGTTGTTGTGTTACATTGTGTTGTTTTTTAATCTTTGATCAAAAGTGTTTACATGTTATATGTATTAGTATTTAATATTATTTAAGCAGTGTTGAGTAATATCTATATATTATTCATACACAACTGACAGGTATGTTATCATTATTATTATTATAATAATAACAATAACAACAATAACAATAATAATAAAATAAAGTAAAATCAGGAAAAAAGGAGTAAATATAATATTTCTTTTTCTTTTTCTTTCTAAAGTGCAGCAAGATGTCATTACATCCTTTTATTGATCAATTCATGATATTTGATTCTATTTACAATGATGTATTCATCTCGATATGTATTGTACGCATATACAAAACTTTATTTGTAACCAACATTTGACGGTGTAGATTTAAATGTGATCAGTAATCTGTGAATAATTGCACAGCTGTATGTAAAACAGGACAGTGAGAGGCAGAGTACAAAGTAACACAACACTGTACTTGTGTGTTCTTGTTTTATTTCTCTGACCGTCTCACTATTTGGCAGCGGAGGTGCGACTCTTTGTTGCACATGTGAGGTAAATGAGACGACGATGATGATGATGATGATGATAACAATAATGATTTCTTGTGCTTTTACATGTGAAATGGATGCAAATGGCCGTAGTCTGCCTCATGGAGTGTGTTCTCTCTGATTGGCCTTGTTGTCATGAGATGATGCTTCTTCTCGTGACGGTGGAAACTTTTCCTCTGTGAGTGAAACTTGTTTTTTCAAAGGGCTCCAGGATGGAAATGTGCAGAGAGGCTGAATATCAATGCCCCACATCCCACCATTATTTAGATGGAGCCACATAAACACGTTCCCCAAACTACTTGAGCTCATGAATGTATTGATCCTGACAGACTCAGTGAAACAGGGACACGGGGAAACTGTCAAACAGGTTCTCATTCATTTTCATGTCTTTGCAGAAGCTGCTGGAATCACCTGGATCATCCACAGTAAAGTATCATCATGGTGTTATTATTAAAATGAGAGGATGTGACTTTGGGTTTGTGCACACGGTCGGAGCTGTATTTTGTGAACTGTGGACGTGAAACTTTCTTACAGTCTCGTTCTGTTGGATCAGTTGGATGAAGTGTTTATTCATGATTATGATTTATGATTATTTATAAGATTTCATTGTTGCTTCTGTGGAGAAAGGAAAAAATATCTTCAATAAAATGTGTATTTGATTGTTGTATTTCTCCATGCCAGCGTTTACCTCAAACATCCAATTCAAAGCCTGTCATTTATTTATTTGTCCTTTTTTATTTTTCTGGTTTTCAACCTCTTTGTATTTTAAATGATAAACAACAACAACACCAACATTTAAAACGACAAATGTATTCATAAATATCCAGTTATGGTTGTATTTCATGAAAGTTCTATTGTTGGCATTTTTGCGGTTATTGCTCAAGGGCACATCTGTTTTCATAATCAGATTCCCGTTTTCGGAATCAAACTTGCAACATGTGATTTGATTTATCGAGTCAATTTAAACGGAACAAGAGAAAATGAAGATAAGATAAGATGATTAATCCCACAGTGAGGAAATATCAAGGTTACAGTGTCTTCAGAGACAGAGATATAACATTAGTATTAGTGTAATAGTACTTGTAGTATTAGTATAATAGTACTAGTAGTAGTACTTATAAAAGTACTACGGCTCCCACTAATTAAAAACTTCATTTTCAGATAAGCTCTCGCTCGTTATCATACTTTTATCAGTTGTTTATTTCTTCATGTTTTCACTATAAATCTGCGTAACTGCTAAAGTTCATATACTGTAAATAACATCATATAAAGTTAAACCTGCTGACGTTAGAATACACACAGTACATGAAATACATGAAAAAATGCAGTTTTTAAATATACTTTTGGAAAACTAGTGATTCATGTCTTTAAGGAGCGGGAGCTAGAACACACATTGTACATAAATGTAACATTTTCTTTATCTGTGTGTCGACAGTGTATTCAACTATAAGATCAGTATTGTAACAAACTACTTTATAATTAAGAGAATTGATTCAACTGAAAATGAAAATCATAACTTCATAATTTAAATTGAGTGACTTATAGGAGTGACTTCCTCTCTCTCTCTCTCTCAGACGAGGTCTCTCTCTCTATATATATATATATATATATATAAATATATATAAATATATATATATACATATTTACATTGTGCGTATGAATTTAACGAGACATATAATTTCACTGCAAATAATATATCAATTGAATATCAATTTTTGTCCTTAATCTTCATACGTTGATGAGAAACATGACTTCACCTGAGACCTTGTTCTCCTCCATCTCCCTGCTCCTACATTCCCTCAACACACTCAGGGTGTCTTTTAAATCGAGTCGTTTATTTATATCCTCTGCTTTTCAATCTGTTGCTCATTGATTCATGTTTGGATGTTTGAGTTTTTCATCACATGTCACATACAATAACAATCAAGTCGGACTGACCTCATGTGCTAAATACTGTCAGTCAGCTTTGGTGTGACGGCGGTGATCAACTGTTAAATCACAGTGAGGCTTCGTGCTCTGACTATAACACAGATCAGGAAGGAAGTGATGTCATGGAGGTTATGATGTCAACAGATGAAAAGTGTCACTTCCTGTGTTTGACTCTGACACTATGATCTGAAGATGCCTCATGTTCGCGTGGGACTCAGTGTGGAATAAATGATCCCACTCATTCGTCTTCATCGTGGGCGTGTCAACATCACACAGTCAGAACTGCCCTGCAGGTTTGGATCGGTGCGGCTGACGACAATGGAAAAGTGTGAATTGTACAAATGAGCAAAGATAAACTGTAACTGCTTTTGGCCGTAAACGTTGTATTTGATAGTATTTCAAACATCACTGTTCATCATCAGTTCTGTCCATTTATGACTTTCATGTGTCGAAGAAGGTCCCACACGTCCGATCGTTGCACTCAGACCGAGACAAAGGGAACTGGAGGAGATGAAAGTGAAATGTGAATGTATTTATTTGGATGATTGATTTTAGAATCAGATTTTGAATTTAAATAAACTGGGCGATTGATGGATTTTGATGTGTATTCACTTTTATTTTTTTAATATCTGATTTGAAAAATCTAAATTTGAATCAGATAGGTGAAGCTGCACAGCAACAGAGTTGTATCATTTACCCACAGTGTGTGACTCTGTCAGTGTGAGTGTGTACTCGCACAGTGTGTAACTGGTCTTCTGGAGACCACTGGTCCTCTCTCTGTCCGTCCCTGAGGACGCTTCATGTCATCTTGTCTCCACTGATTATCTCCCCCCCCTCTCCCTCTCCCGCTCTTTCTCCCTCTCTCCCTCTCTCTCTCTCTCTCTCT
>JAFBJT010107558.1:13288-37228 GCA_016785325.1 Chascanopsetta lugubris | reverse complement strand
TATATATATATATGTGTGTATATATATATATATATATATGTATATATGTATATATACACACACAAATCAAAATATACTATTTCATATCATATATATATACATACACACACACAGACATGTATTATAAAATACATGGAATAAACTAATTATGTTGTATATCATGTGACATCAAATTCAGGTCAAATCACATATCATTTTCAAAAACAAAGAGAAATGACACAATTGTCAATCAGCAGGAGAGCAAACGCAGATGCTGCAATCTGATTGGCTGTCAGTCAGCAGGCGGGCCGAACACAGATACTGCAATCTGATTGGCTGTCAGTCTGCTACACCTATCTACGTCTGGCCTTCGCGCCTCACCCTAACATTTTCTAGCTTACAAAAGAACCTATGGTAGCCCTCCGTTGTTATTAAAACTCAATCGATCTTCAGTATGTCCACTCTGGGCTACTGTGAAAACATGGCAGCCCCCATAGAGAGGACCTGCTCCTTTTGTAAATATACATTAATGTGCTCATTTAAGGCTGATGGGAACAAAACTACATTCATGTCATTATGAAAACGTTAGTTTGTAATTGTGTTGTGATCTTTTCATCTATCAGTACAAGTGACAAAAAAAATTGCACCTTTAACGTTTGTAATTATTGTCACTGTTTTCCTGCAACAGACACAATTTTACACCAACAAGTAATCAGTTACGTTTTTTACGCACCTGTTTCTTTTCTTGTTACATCATTATTTCTCATGGTTCATTTAGTCCCTCTCGGAAGCTGTAGGATTTTCACCTTTGTCCTTGAAATACACACCTACAAATCAACCACGTCAAAGTGACTTAAGTCAGTAAGTTTAAGTAAACAGGCTGAAGTTATGAAAGTATCAACATTACATTTTGCAGTGTGTCTACTGAAGTTATCAGTGTCATCTGCACTGTCCGTATTCATTTGACCAACTGTATATTTTTTCACATAGAAGACATCATTCAGGAACTCCATGCTTAATGTGTAACACAGTGATGGGCTTCTGTCATCTTTTTCAACTAGAGTCACAGACATACATTTGTTTCTGTGTAGTTTGAAGGAGGATCAGCCCAAGAGGGCGTTTATCTTCATGGATGCACAGTTCTGATAAAGTATATGAAACCAGTCTCTCTGTGTTGCAGTTGCAGACTGAGCCTTTCTGTTATGAAATTTACAAAAGTGAAACAATTTTGAAGCACCCCACAGAACCAAAAAATTTGACATTTTGCAAAATAGATTAGCGTAAACCAAACAGTGTCTAATTTAGCAGCCATAAAATGTAAATAGATGGATGGCAGTCCTGCCACCCCCTGTAAAACTCCTTTTTGACCGTCAATGGTTAGTGTGTCTAACAGAAATATCCTTTTCTATCCTTTGTTTCTGCAAGGCATCAGTGTATCTGTAACCTTTTTTTTTTCCTTCTTGTCGCTGTCTGCTCAGCTGCAGCGATCCAAACTGGCCAACGGAACTTCAGACGTGGAGGCCGGAACATCGCTGCCCCAGAAAAAGTGGCACAACTTCATCTCTCCCATCTTCATCCAAGCCCTTACCCTCACTTTCCTCGCCGAGTGGGGGGACCGCTCCCAGCTGACCACCATTATTCTTGCCGCTCGGGAGGTTTGTCACATCTTTGCTCTGCTTCATGCTTCAATACATTGCCACAGGTCAAGCGCCAACATGTTGACACAAAGTGGCCCTGCCCTGTCCCACGTCATGCTGTGTGAATACACTGATCATTACATCATCAGCAAAGGCAGTGTACATTTTTTCGTCAACGTCAACATGAAATGCACTTTGCTTTACAAATCCCCAGGATCCATTTGGAGTTGCAGTGGGCGGAACACTGGGACATTGTTTGTGTACAGGACTTGCTGTGATAGGAGGGAGGATGATTGCACAGAAAATATCCGTCAGAACCGGTATGTCGTTGTATTTAGTACACATTTCAGCCCATTTATTAGAGTGTTGGGCCAAGATTACCTATCCAATCTTAAATTTGGGTTGCACTGATTGTTTCCTGTGTCAGAGGACTTTTAATAATTGAATGTTTCTTGTCTTGTTTCCACAGTAACAATTATTGGAGGAATTGTTTTCCTGGCGTTTGCCTTCTCTGCCCTATTCATCAAGCCAGAGTCTGGATTTTAAGGAAAGACTTTTCAGGTTCACTCTGTATATACTTGTAAAGTTTGATTCTCTTGCTGTAGCGAGATTCTGTAGTTCTAACTGTGTGTGTGTGTGTGTGTGTGTGTGTGTGTGTGTGTGTGTGTGTGTGTGTGTGTGTGTGTGTGTGTGTGTGTGTGTGTGTGTGTGTGTGTGTGAGTATGTCAGCGAGTGAGTGTGTACTCAGCAGAATGTGTGATAAGCCAAAGTCCCATTCCCCTTAATTTGGAGAATCTCTGTTCCAGCACAGCCTGGAGCTCCAAGTGTTTTCCCTTCCCAGCTCAATTTGACATTAATGTTATTTCTTAACCTTGAAGTGCACAACAAAACGTCACAAGTTGACATGAGGTTGTTGAAGTCTTAGAACTATAATATTTTTTCTAAATGAAATTGTAGTTTAGAACAGAAATCTGTAAACAATTAAACGCCTCAGTGAAGAGGAATCATTAAGAACTAGAGATAGTAAGTGGCTTAGCGGAGTGAGATGAGTCAGTATGGTGGCTCTCTGTCAGAGCTTCACTACTTTACTAGATCTCTGCCATCTCAGTAAAGCCCATTTTGTCTCTTTATAAATGTTAAATGGTTCATTTTTGTCTGTGTAACATGAGCCCAAACACTGGTGTTTAATCGGATGATAAGATCACACTTTTATTTTATTTTGTATAATCGACTACAAGCCCCTAAGAACAAAGGTGATTTCAGTTCTCAGTCATTGAAATATTGCCCTGATGTTGTTGTTTTTTTCCATTTGGCTGCTGAAACATAGGAGAAGTTATGTTGGATTGTAGCGAGAGAGAGACAGAGACCTGAACCACTAGAATACCTCCAGATGTGGCCAGACCTAAGAAGTCAGTATCCAGAGAGCTACGGCACATTTTAAATGCTCCACATCAGCGAAACGATCTCATAGTGAAGCTTTTCGTTGTCTTGTCTTCATCATCTGTCCTGATGTATCTCCTGTGACCACATGCGCACATGTACGTCATTTCTGTTTGCAAAGACCAAATCGTGTGGTTTTCTTTTTCCTCAGTTGTGATGTCTGATGTTTATGTGAGAGAGAGGGAGGGGGCGTGAAGCAAGGGGGGTCTGAATAAATCAATCAGCAGCAGATCTACCACAAGAAAAGATTTTTAGCCATTTTAAAAGGCTTTATGCAGTGATGGGTATGTATGGATCTAGTAGATGTCATGGTGTCGGACCATTCGGTGTATGGATTCTGAGGTGATACGTTTGGTGTTCACACGGCGTCTGAGAACATGGCTGAACTGACTGTGTCAGTCTCAGGATGTTTTTCTTCAAAAGCAGCGATGTAGTCACACAAGTACACAAAGGTGACACGTTGTGATCATGTCCCTCAGGACAGATGTTGATTCTGAAGTTGAATTACCCAGAGCCTGCATGTGAAAATGTCTCGTCGAGAAGCCCAGGACGTTTTCTTCGAGTGTCCCGAGTGAGAAAACACGAACTCTCCTTTTGATTGTCTGTGTTAAGTCGACCTCGGAGCGGAGACCCCTGCTGTGCTTTTCACAAATGAACTCCAGAGAAAGACCACACCCTGTTGTGTGTGGATAGCCCCCCAGAGTTCATGTCTGAAAACTGCTGACGCCTCTTAACAGAAGGCAACAGAGGTACACAGAAAGTGGCAGAATCATCACCATGGCGTTTGTTCCCCCTCCAGCCACAGGAAGCTGGGTTGTAGTTACTGCAACACCACAACCAGCAAAGGTATAATCACACCCCCCGTTTTCTCTTTTATTTAAAATGCTCTGTATTTATTTAGCTTCACTTCCCTTTAGTAGCGCGAGACACAGGCAGACGGAAATGAGGGATAGAAATATTTTTTTAACTGAACAGGCTGCATTGTCAATATTTGACAGGTGGGGTCTGTCTGTCTGTCCCCAAATGGTTTAAATCTGAAACGTTAAATAAAATGTTTCATGTCTTGTCTTCATTTCTTCTGTAAACGTATTTATGTGTTTAAAGGTCCAACAGGAATTGGGTGAAATTGAACTAATCAAAGTTTGAACGAAGTCATTTTACAGATGTTTTGAGTATATGTAGATATGAATTGTTTTCATTGTTACAGAATGTATACTGACAATAGCAGAGGGCATCGTGTTGCACCTCCTTGTTATTTCAGTAGGCTGGATAGGAAAAACTGAATATTTGAGTTTTAATGATAACTAAAGACATTAATTACAAAATGTTTCACTATAAACTTGGGGTACCAAGTCTATAGTGAAACATTTTGTAATTGAATTGTGATACATTGTGATGCACCAAATGATGAAACAAAAACGTAATGGACGTATTATGGATTTATTTTCAGATTGAAGGGGAGCAAACAAAGTTGTCATTTCTGAAGGCTCAAGAAAACACGCATGTGTGTAGAAAATGGCGTAATTCATTACTGGACAACAAATACAGGTGGATCATTTCATGTTTATGTGAAAGTAATAGACTCGGATTGGGTATATTCACATTCTTGGAGAAATGATTGAAAATGTCTAGTCTCATTTTGAGCAGTAGGTGGCAGCAGTGGATCTATAAAGTAAACTTCATCAGCATTTAGAACGTACAACTATTACCAATTAACCATAGCAGCACTAAAGTCTTGATGCCTTTGGGGTAGTAGTTTTTAAATTGTGTAACTACCTTAAAGGTGCAGTGTGTAAGGTTTCTGTCTGTTTTATCACTTCTAAAAAATATTACAAAACAATTATGTACTGCCATTTTCATGAATTCATAATCAGATAAATGTATTAGTTTTTCCATGATCTTTCAATGAGCCCATTAATGTGTGTCTACACGAGGAGCAGGTCCTCTCTGCGGGGGACGCCATGTTACAGTAACCCAGAGTGGATGTACCAAACATCTTTTGACTTTTAATGGCAACTGAAGTCTACCATAGGTTCTCCTGCATGTTCAGAAGGGTGACGTGATGGATACAACATGCAACTTCACCTCTAGATGTCACCAAATATTACCCACTGCACGTTTAATGAACAAAACCGCGTTTTCCTTAGCCCTTACTGTTTACATCAGTGTTATATGGTATTATTTGTGCCTGAGACAGTGACGTCATAGCAGGGATTCACCATTGATGTCCATCTGCATCATCTTTGTTTATCATTCACAAATTCTGACAGAGTGTAACCAGATAATTTGTACAAACTGCTGAATTCTTAACTTAGAGAAACCATAATGATTCTAATAAGGGGATATGTCAGAGACTGTCGTGAGTGGATGATAAACCTCAGACAAATGCTAATCTACAGGTGTCTGTTTCTCAATGGTGGCCCGTGTGGAAGAAGTCATTTTGGGGGTCGCATGGGACTTTGTGACCCACACAGAACTAGTATCAGAACCACCCTTTGACCAATACATCGTTTTGATTCAAAGTTCTGCCCACTTCTTCAACCAAATTCTTAGACACGTCCATGCCTGATGCACTGTGCCATCTTTAGTTTGAGTTGTGCTGTGTGCCCTCTACTGGAAGCTTCCAGTAACACATGTAAATGCGTAGGCCAATAATAATAAACACAAACAAAGAGTACATCACTAATCTTTGGAAACATTGCGGAATTTAGAAAAAATAAAATGTACCAGCCAATGTCTGTATAAGAAATGCCCAAACGTTCCGATGCAGCCGTTTATTATCTATTTCATGACACATTTAACTCACAAGTAACCGGCTTTCTGCGGGGAAACAGTCAAACAGTCTTTCTAGTGTATGTCACAGTTGGCATAGCTCCTTTGTTTCCAGTTAAAACACTTGATTGTGAGCTTGATATCAAATATTTTATTGTGTTTGCACAGTTAAGGGCAGGGCCTCATGTTTTGGACACAAAAATAGTCTCTCACACCCTCTGTCCTGTCACACATTGTGCAAAATCTCTTACAGTGTCACTCATGCAACACACCGACATTTACATTCTCGTTGCTTTATTGCACCACATGTGATTGACAATGTAACGGCAGAATTCACAGAAGCCCATCTGGTATGGTGGCATTATCGGGTGACTGATGCGATATGTATTTTTTGCACAATTCTCTCAGGTTGCGTCCAGGTTGCCACGGTAACAGGAGCAGGGGAGGACTTAAATGAAAATGTTTTAGGGGAACAATAAACCTTGTCACACACACACTCCTACAAACCTGCAAATTCTGAGGACTACACCTTTAAAGTGCTGATATGAGCTGCAGCACGCCAACTAATGACAATGATGAGGTGATGGAGGAGGCCAAGATCCAACTACAGTGGAGACAGCAGGTGTAGGGGGGGTTGTGACAAAACAAGCACAGTGGGTGTGGATTGTTGTTGTTAGTGGGGATTGGATACTATCTCAATAAATGTCATTTGTTATTCATTTCAAAATATTCAGACACATTCTGAGATATAATTGTCTTCAGCTTCTTTTTTGTGTGTGCTTATTTCACCAACAGCTCCGTCCATTTCTAATATGGTTCAGTCGAGTGATTTAGTTTGTGTGAGGAGGCAAAAATGTTTCAAACCCAGGTGAACTGCTAAACGTCTTTCTAAAGGTCAAATGTGAAAACAAAGGTGATATGATTTTTAATGGTATAAGAGGAAAATAAAATACAAATGTATAGAGTGAAAAATCCCCTGAATGTACACATTGTTACTTCCATTATCCAAAATGAGAGGGTCCTCTCTACAGAGGCCAGCCTGTTGCACCTCCATTCTTTTTACAGTGGCCCAGAATGGACACTTTTTGAGTTTGAATGATAACTGATGAATAGCATAAGGTCTCCTTTACATGCTTGGATGGGAGGATGAGGAAACAGAATGCAAATTCACCTCTAGAAGAACACTGCTATGTTAAAGTTACACACCACTTTCACGTCCCTGAACACTTTGATGTCATACATGCAATGAGGAAAATAAAGTCAACCAATGAATGAACCAGACTTAAGTCCTGACGTAACTGACATCCAAGATAAACAAACTGTAAAAAAAAAAATAATAATACCTTAACCATAAACCCTAACTAGCTTTGCCTCAACGTAGCTTGTCAGCACCTGTGTCCAATAGGACTAAAAGCAGTCTGTATGACCTACCCTGTTCCACCTGTCTGGATCCTTTCTTGTGTTCTACATCGCTCTGGATAAAAGCGTCGGCTCAGTGAATTGTAGAATTGTAGCAAAACCAGAATCCATGATTTTATTGGAGCTATCAGAAAAGGTGACCGCAGAGAGAAGCCAGCGAGTTTGTAGATAGGTTTATGTATCCAACTCCTGAATCCAAGGCTGCTTTCCAAGTTAGTCACATATGATGGTTATCATGACTACTTATCCACCGTTACTCAAGGCAAGACTCCAATTAAATGTGACTGCTGGGATGCTTTGCTGCACACTGGATTCATTACGATCAAATTTGGTGTCAGACAGGAATTTCCAACACAGGAACATGACAGTAAAACACACAGAGGTGATGAGCCAAAGAACACATGGTATCACTGTTCCTACAGATCAGAGGTCAGGATGTGCAGAATGAATTCTCAGCAGAGCGGTGGAGTCTTGTCGAGCTCAGCTGTCACATCACATATGAACACGAAGAATCGGCTGAGCTGACAGTTTATTATCACCTACCGGCTGAATTCGGTCATGTGCTAGGGAAGCTTGTGTGTGTGTGTGTGTGTGCTTATGTGTACTAGTGCCATGTATCTAAATCATAAAATGCACCACTGAGAAATTGATTGGTGTATAATGAAATGTTTAGCTTTATTTAAGCTGAAATGCTGACAACAGTTTAGCTCACTGTTCTCGGTGTGGCATTTTTGGCCGCACCAGATAACTGCTTCAACCAATTTAGCAACTATCTGGTGAACACACTGGAACATGAACGTCGGATATTTCCCACAGAAGGGTGAGGAAACCGAAAACAGAGCTATGAGAGACTGCATAGCGGGTTTACATTCATCAGGTGGCATCGATGGATGATGAGTGTGCGGTTGGGAAAATCATTTGACCGAAATCTGACATGACATTTCAGTGACACCAAGTCTGAGCACATTCGCAAGACTGATGGTACATGGGGTAAATCGAAGTTCACTCTCAGGGAGAAATGAAATGTTGTCAGATTCATGGATGAAATCAGTAATGATAGTTAAAGTGATCCTATATGAAGGATTATGTTGGAAAATTGCGTGGCTGCATGTTTAACATTGGTTTCTTTCACACAGTGTTGTTAAATTTAGTCTTACGAGTGCAGATCGAAGCATGTGGTGAAAGGCTTAAAAATACATTAAATGTACTTATCAGTTTTGATAGTTCTTTGCATTTCCGTGAAAATATGGATCAAGGATGAAAGAAACCGTGACACAACGAGCAGCATCGACACCGTCTGCTGTGCAGACTCACAGACAAATCCCCTCGCAGAAAGGACGTCTGTGAAAATATCAGCCATCGAGCATTTTAAGATCTTTTTTTGAGAGGACTAGAAAAAAGCATATTCAAAGCTGCAAATAACAGACTATGCATTTCAATCCATGCATCATATAAAATATTAGTTCTTTCTTTTTCAATATATGTACAATATATATTACACATGATGTTCTGTACAATAAAAGTTCAATCTACACCACATTCTTAAAAATATTCTTCTGACCCATAATTATTTTTACAAGTAAAACAAGAATAGGAGACAACGTCCAAAACAAACAGCCAAACAAGTGGCTGTTGAAAAGGACGTCCTTGAAGCTCTAATTGAAGCTTCACTGCATTAGCTGGTGTGCTCTGCATATCATAATCCTGCGAGGGTGACTAGAGCACACTCACACGCAAGCACCTACACACACACACACACACACACACACACACACACACACACACACACACACACACACACACACACACACACACACACACACACACACACACATACAATAGCCACACAAGGAGAGGAGGTAAGTCCATTATAGGGAAACACGGCTCCCTGTTCTTGGAGAAAAGGCTTCAATCCAGAACCAAAGCAAACTACCAGAGCCTCAGCGAGTACAGTGCTGGGTCTCAGCAGCACTTTGTGCTCAGGAGTTCAGTGCAAACAGCAAATAAGTCCCTGTCAGGGAGGGGAAGCCTCAGCCTGTCCACCGGGTCACTTACGAATGAGGCATGGTCTCAGGGCTGCACTTTCAGCACAACTCCCCCTGAGACGACAACACCGCCTCCTGGTTTTGTCCCACTCCACCTCAGATTGGCTGTGTTCCGCTACTGTGGCTGTGAGGTGGAGCGGTCGGACAGACTTTCTACTCTGTGAGGAGCAAGTTGCTGTGTCTGAATCTGCTGTTTCTGCTGTTGTAACTGTTTCTGTTGCTGCTGCTGCTGCTGTTGTTGTTGTTGATGTTGCTGCAATTGTTGCTGTAACTGTTGCTGCTGCTGGGTTGCAGCAGCAAATGCACCCTGCTGCTGTAGAGGGAACGCAGCCTGTAGGATCAACTGTGTGGACTGGTTTCCATGGAGAAGTCGAGGAGCCTTCAGTGAGAAAATGGGATTTTAGGAAAAAGACATCTTCAACTCTGACCCGATTTGACTGCAGCTGCACCGCGCGCAACATCTGGATTTTGGTGGAACTATAAATGCGATGATTCACTTTGTGGAGCATCTGTAATGGCACTACCTTTTGCTGTATACGATCTACTAACAGGCTATGGGGAGCAAAACACATTTGCGGTCACACTGTCATTTGCACCAAACTACAAAACACAGAGCTGCAAAACATAACAAAGAATCAAATGCAAACATTCCACTTGGCCAAATTGAATGACCTTGTCCACTAAATAATTTGCAGCTCTGTGAATATATGCTAAAATTATAAATGGTCACATGAGCAGCCACATTGGCAAAAATCATACAAATCTGACTATGTGCTGCAGTTTAACCTGAAACCACTGAGACATAGAACAGCCCGAAAACGGATCTCCATTTCACTGTGGGTGTTACCTGTAGGTACTGTGTTTGCTGCTGGGCCAGTGGAGCCTGCCCGGGTTGCATGGCTGTGACCTGTGACTGTGGCTGTACCTGCTGGTCCTGCTGCTGTTGCTGCTGCTGCTGCTGCTGTTGCTGTTGTTGTTGCGGTTGCTGGGAGATACTGATGGTTTGCGTTTGACCCTGCTGAGGAGCAAAGGCCGTCACCACCTGGCCCATGAACATGGTTGTGGGCACCATGACTGCCCCGCATGCCATCTGCCCCGTCACTAGCTTGGTGAGCAGCTGAGGCGCAGCAGGGAACCTGTCAGTGAAACGAGCGAAGTCATAAAAAACGCGAGGTCATACTTGCTCGTTTTTAAATAGAACGACAAATCGAGACAGTCAAACGTTTACAAAAATGGTGACCTTATCTGAGCAGCACGGTCCTGTGCAAATGTTGCCACTGCAGGAGTGTTGGGTCCAGTGTTCTGCGCCAGGCTCGTTGCAATCTGCACCACATTAGCTGGACTCTGTTGAGGGATCATCATTGTGTTGTAGAGTGACACGGGCAGCGGGTTCTGCTGAGGCTGCAGAGTGAGGGACGGCCGCTGAGACTGAAATAAACGGGGCCAGTCGGATACGTTTTTTTTTCCTCTCAGGGCTGAGCTCCATGTGTCTTAAAGACAAGAATTCAGTTAGTCTGACCTGAGAGAGTGCTGAGCTCTGCTCCTGCAGGAGCGTTTGTTGTTGCTGGGACTGTGGCTGGGCAGCATGTTGTTGCTTTATACTGTTCTGGAAAGGCCCTGCAGAGATCACCTGGCCCTGCATGCTGAGTGTTGCCCCCTGCTGCAAAGAATTGCCCTGGGCCATCTGAACAGAGCCAAGACTCAGTCCTCCAGCTCCTTTTTGCAAAAGTATCTGAAACGCAAAGCCAACATTCAGACTCCCACAGGGCCGACTCCATCCGAACAACCGATGAAAAGAAAGTCATGAAAAAACACGGCGCTGCTACATTCACACGGGAAGCATGTTCACTCCTGAGCAGCTCTTCAGTCTCACCTGTAGACTTTGTCCCTGAACTCTCTGCAGCTCCTCCTGAATCTGCCGCAGCTCCTCCTGCTGACGCTGAATGTTGGCCTCGATCATCCTGGTCCTCTGCTCCAGCTGCTCTTTCAGGTGCTGCATGGCGTCTAACTGGTTGGAGTACTGCACCATTGCCTGTGAAAGAACATCAATATGGAGATATGTCACCGAGCAAGTTACTGAAGAGGCTAAAATGTGAATACTTTTATATCTGGTGCATGGGATGGGGCTCATTCAGAGGAATGGTTCAGTTCAGCCCACGTCCGACCTGTGAGAGGAACTATGTTTGCTCACAGACAGAGACAGAGAGAGAGCGTGCAAAGTTCACAAATAAGCAATTAAATGAGAAATATATCTAACTTGTTGCTGTTGAGGCTGCTGTTGTTGCTGCTGCTGCGGCAACAGTTGTTGTTGCTGCTGCTGCTGCTGTTGTTGCTGTTGAGATACCACTGATGGAGTCATGTTTTGTCCGGTATTTTGGGAGCTCATCGATTGCTGATGGAAACAAAACAGACACCACAGAGGAATCAGAATGCAAACCAGTGAGGGAGAGGAGAGATGTTGGTGCTTTATGTCTCTTTGTTTTACCCCAATGAATCTCTCACGATTAAGGACGCATTTATTCAAAATACAGTATATACCCCACAGTCCTTATTCCTTCACTGACCTGACTGCTAATAGATGATCTTCGCTGTGATGTCATCTCCACGGCAGAGACAGATTGGCGACCCGGAGTGCTCCTGTCCCCCTGCAGCTTCATTTGTGATGCTGAGGGTGAAAAATAATGCTTGAGGGATCGCTTGATTTGAGATGGTCTCGCTCAAACAGATAAAAATGATACCGATGCTTACATGCCGGGTCAGATACAGCAGTGTGTGATGATTTGCGTGAGCTGCGAGACGAGACCGATGGCGTCCGGCTGTGATCAAAGCGTTCCAAGACTTCCTTAAGACTGGAAGTGTTGAGCTGTGATTCAGAGCCTGAATCCTGGGACTGCTGTGGGATGAGGATGACTCTGGTAAGTCAATATCAAGAGAAAAACTGGTTCCAAGTCCTTGCAAGAGAAACAAACTTGCATGGAAACTAAGTCTCACTTTATCTGCGAGGATCTCTGGTGGTGATTCTTCGATTCCAAGTTCTCTTCGCTGTTCTGCTCTTACTTCTGCATAACTATAGAGACAGAGAAAACACGTGTGTACGGAACATTCTGATAGTTGTGAGAGATGTGGGGTCAGTGCATTTTGCATGAATGTAAATATCAGTGAGTCAATGTTCCATGTACCTGACGACAGTGTGTGTGCAGACAATAAACTCTGGCCTGGAGTTCCACTGGTGATAAGTGATGTAGTAGTGGGTCTGGAGCCAAATCCACTGCTGCCCTTTTGTGAGGAATCTGTAGTAGCAGGATTTTCCTTTGCCATACTGCATTACTAAGGAGAAACGTGGGGGGAAAAGGGTCGATGTTACAGGTGTCTGAAACCTCATAAACAAAATAAATAAAAAATAAAGAACCACCAGGGGAGGCGTACTCACAGTGTTCGTGGCACTTGGCCAGTGTCTCCAGGTCATCTACATGGTAGTAGTCATACCCTGATGTACCAAGGACCTCAAATGGGAGGTAACCTATGATGGGTGGAGCTCTGGACCAGTAGTAGAAAAATAATGTTATTGAGATGTCGAAACTTTCCTCTGCTCAAGGATTACACAGGCTTTACTGTACATGAGTCACACAGGAGCTAATTACCATGAACTTTCCACATTAAAGAAAAAGCTTCAGTGTTGTTTTTTCCACTCCAGCTCCCAGTGAGAGCTCCACTGGCAATAGCCGAGCTCAATGAAAAACACTGTCGGAGCATCATGTGATCCTCGATCATTTACTTGCATGTGACTTGATCCCTCACACCGCAGTACTAGTGCATGAGGACTTGTTTGATGTCTGGTTTGCAGATTTACCTTTAATGAGTCATAGGGACACTGAGAAAACATGACCATCTGTAATAAATGTTGAGCGACGTATGTGTGACATGGAAATAAGACAACAGGATTTGGAGAAGAAGGGGAGGAAACCAAAGAAGAAAATAAAGAGGAGAGGAAGAGAAGAAAAGATAAATTAAATCAAAAAAAGACAATTAAGATGAAGAGTAGCAGAGGAGGACAGGCAGTGCTGAAGATATAAACAAACGAGGCAGAGATAAAAAAAAAGGAAAAGAGAATCAACTGAAGCTGAAGTCGGTGCAAGGGTTTATTAAAACCAAGAGGAATCATGATTTTCAAGTTATTCATTGTGAGGCTGAAAAAATTTGCAGAGAAACCGCTATCATGCAAAGCAGTGCTCTATTGTCTCACGAGCCATTTTCCAGTCAATCTAAGCAACATACTGAAGATTGCACATAACAGAACCTGACTGCAGGGTTCTTCTTTTAAACATGTTTTGTGTATAGCTTGTGTTGTATTGAATTAATCGTGATTAGATATTATCAAAAACTGGTTTTGGGTGCCAGTGAGCCTGTTTACATGACTGTAAAAATCCAATGACCAATCAGATAACTTATAATCAGATCTCTCGGTTTACATGCACTTCAGAAACTGGACAATCTAAAAACCTTGGTTTAGACGTGTCCGTTCAGTTATCAAATTTCCTTCGGAGTACGTTCGTACGTAGTGATGTAAGACTCAAACTTCTTGTAAGTTTCAAAACATCCGGTCTCTCCACTACAGAAGTTGCTCTTTAGTGACTTTCCGCTGCAGCGTGCAATGTTTGTAGTCTTCTGTTTGTGTGCTACTCACGTAGTGACTATGTCACTTCCTTTTTCAACTGTTTTTTTTCTCTACACATGCAAAGATGTAAAAACACAAAAGACATTAAAATAAAGGATTATAGATGCACAAAGAAATTTGGTGAATTGGGAAGAAACCCAGGTGTGATAATCCGATTTCTCATAATCATCTAACTGCAGGTATATGATTATGGAAATCAGATTATGCTGTTTACATGGTCACTTAAAATAATCAGATAACGCCATTAATCAGAAAATGATCAGAGGTTTGTGTGTTTTGTAAACAGTCTCATTGAGGTTGTTTACATGACACACAAAGGATACCAAAGACTACAAACATGGCACGCAGCAGTGGAAAGTCACTTCTGGAGTAGAGACATTGTGGTGTCTCAGTTCAGGTGCTGCACGCCTCTGCAGTCCATCCCTCCGGACCTCAGCCGTTCGTGAAGAGCTCTTTGTGCACTCTATCCTTGAGATAACCCCACACACAGCAGCAGCAGCTGTGGAACGGGACTCGACAAAACAAAGCCAAAAACAGGCGCTGTGCCACAGCTCCTTTGTCTCTTTGTCAAGGAGATGACGGGAGATTCAATTTAAGCATATAAAATAATTATACGGTATTTATCAATACGTCACAGCGCGGTTTTGCTCAACAAGACAAGACCGGATGTTTTGAAGATAACAAGAATGTCACAGTCTTATGTCACAACCTACATACGTCCTCTGAATGAAATCCTACAACTGAACAGGCACATGTACACCAATGTTTCTAGATTATCTGCTCTCTGAAGTGCATGTTAACCGAGAGATCTGATTATTATTGTTTTCTGATTACTCCCAGTTATTGACCGTTTATATGACAGTAAAAGGTCATAAACACAGGCTCAATTATACTGACTCATGGCCATGACAGATGTACTTAACCACTTTATGTTTACTCTAATCTTTTATCAATTAACATGTTTAATTTTTTTACGACTATCGAAGCTAAATGGAGGGACAAAAGGACTAGCGATTGTCATCTAATTATTTCAAGAGTTTGGTGGAATTTGGCATATATATAATTAGGTATATATGTATGTGTGTGTGTGTGGGTGTGGGTGTGTGCGTATCAACAAAATGAAAAATGAAATGAAGGCAGCAGTACCTGTGATCCAAGAAGAGAAATTTCCACTCTAAACTATGTCTGGAGGTGAATTCCTCATTTGGCTCTTCTACAGTGCACATCTCCTATGAGGAACAGAGGGAGAGTAGAATGTAGTCATATATACAACATAAGTAAGTGCCTGTGTATGTAAGCCTCTGACAAGGCTAATTACACGAATCCATGAATTATCTCGAGTGTAGCAGCCAGCCATCTTTTAATTTGTTCTCCCATCGTTTCATTATAAACCCATAAATATTTCATATTTCATAGAATGATGTGAAATGTGTCTTGCTCTGCTGCCGCATTGTACAGCTGTGAGCCGTGCTTCTTGCTGTATTGTCTGTAAAGTTCATCAACGCAGTCACAGTTTCAGCATGCGATTCATGCAAGAGGCAAACAATGAGATTCTCTCCCTCAGTGTTGGTCCACGCCTTCCAGTTCTGTTTCATTCTTTCAGAGTGCTTAAGCACTGGATGTGTCCAGTGAAGCAGTCAGCCTACACGTGTATCAGCGGCATTGTGTTTTTGCATACCACTGTACTGTGTCAACCTGATCAAATCCAGCAATTTGAAGCGGAAGAAGAGGAAGTGGAATCTCACCTTGATAAACTGTGGTTTGGCGAGCCGCACAGTTGCAATGAGACACACTCTGTCTTCAAAGGCAGAGTGAAGTGATCGCTGGATCACTCCTTCAAAACCGTTTCGGGTGCAGTTAGGCACTGAGGAAAAGACAAGCACAGTACGTTAGACCCTGCAATCTGAAAATCTCTCCTCCAGGCTAACGCACTTCTTCAGCGACTCACCATTATTCAGGGACTTGAAGTTTCCAATAAACTTGACATACTCGTACACAGGGGGCTCTTTGGGGTCAATGGTCCCTCGGAGCATGTGACAGCAGAACTCCAGCTGATTTTTTGCTGGAAAAAAGGATCAGTGATTGTAAAACACAAAACAACAGTATTTGAGCTGACAACAGTAATGTAATATAACAGCATAATAAAACAGCAGCAGCACTCACTTTTTAGAAATTCAGGTGTCAGCATCTCTCCCTCCATGTTGTGAGAGGACAGCGCTTTGTACACATCTGAATGCTCCCCCATGGGCAGGAAGTTCAACAAGTTCTGATCAACAAGATCTGACTGAAACCCAGAAAATATTATAAGCAATACTGAACATCAGGCAGAGTGGTTAATGATTTCATTAGAAGGTATTTTGAATTTTCCCAGACTCTTACAAAAGTGATATCCTACAATTAAAAGTGGGTGGTGGGGTTTTCATCTGGAGTCTGACTGACACTGGTCTGTCTGTATTTTCTCATTTTCATATTGTTTGCCGTCTATCTAGCAGCGGGTCCTCTCTGTGGGGGCCATGTTTTTACAGTAGCCCAGTTGAGTTCTGAAGTCTACCATAGGTTATCCTGCATGCTCAGAGGGAGGTGATGGACACAATATGCAACTTCACCTCTCGATGTCACAAAATCTTACACACTGCAGCTTTAAATCAGAAGGGTGTGCAGTACTTTGTGCAGCAACAGAGGTGTTCCTCCTTAGCTCAGTGAACTGAGTAGCGCAGCACTTTTTTTTTGCTGTTGCTCATTTCCTTCAAGCCACTTTTACGGCTTTAAACTGAAAACTGCAAACAATATCGACACAGGACAAAGAAACAGCCCATTCCAAACGCGCAAGTTTAGAACGTGTACTTGAAAAATCATAAATTATTCAGAGCTTGAGCCCATTTTACTCACAGGTAAATGTTCTAGTAGAGATGTAACACTTTCAGAGACATAAATTATATTCCCATCAGTCATGATTGCGAGGAAAAATCCATCCAATGCCTGTCGGAAACAGAAGATGCAGTGTTATTCAAATGAAATTCTTACCTGTACAGTAAATAACAGAGAGAAAATGCAACTCCAAGAATAGCAGAGCTACAAACTCACCTCTAACATCAGCTGAGTGAACTCTTCATTACTGAGAAATGGAGGTTTCCAGTCTTGTCTAATCTCAGTTGACTCTGACTGAGCAGCGATTTCTAGTATAAAAAGGGGTTTACATGTAGTTGTAGCTCAAGTTCCCATTTCTGGCAACTTCTTGTCTTCAATTTCTTACCTTTGTGTTTATGTAGAAAGTCGATGCTCTTCTGCAAAATAGTGGACTTGTCCATTTTACGGGTATTACCCGGCAACATGGTGCCCAGCTCCTTGATGAGTACATTGAACTGGTCTCTACGTTTCTTCTCAGACTTGTTACGGGACACACTGAGATGCAATACAAAAAGTATTTCTTATTATATAGCACTGAAAAGAGCTTTATTAAAAATGTTCTGTTGAAAAGAGGATTATTGAAGCCTTGTGCTAAATTGATTTTTAGAGAGTTCTGTCACATCTGTGTTAACAGTAGGGAGGACAGAAAATGAAAAACAAAAATAAAAGTAAAATACTAAAATCGCAAATAATTATGTTATTGAGGAACTTACCGTTTTGCTTTGTCTTTTTCATCTTCTTCCATCAACCCATCAAAAATACTATCATCCCTGCCGAGTAAACAAATCAAAAGGTAAGATTCATGTTGTTTTTTGTGTAATCTTTACAAAGAGATGATTAACAACTGAATACGGACTTTGTGATGATTATGTGGAAAAAAACAAAAAAACTTTGACAACTTGTCCCTAAAATACTAGTGCTAAGACAACTGATTGATCAGTTTATAATCAATCCAAGGCATATCGGATAAATAACAGCTCTAAATAAATTAGATGAAAAGTCTATTTTTCAAAGAATAAATGGGAATTGGATATTAACATAGAACCAAAATGATCACTAATAAATAAAACTACAACCCTTGTATGGTATTTGGGTCAAATTGACACATTTTCAATTTTTACAAGAAGAAAAATGGTACAAGTCAATGTTTTTTCTACCTGAAACTCACTGGCCTGAGTTTATTTTCTGTTAGAAACATGTACAAACATTTTTAGCGACAATACCCATCACATTTATATCCTTCATATGGTCTTCGGTCAATTTGGCCCAGATACAAAGAAACACATTGAAACATGCCCACATACACAGACACACAACACACACAACGATTGTTACACTATTATAAACTAAGTGCAGAGAAGCTATTTACTCTCATTGTCCAGTACTCTTTACTCCCTGTCATGTGTCCACCTGCAAACCACTTGTTTAGATGTTCACTCTGCCTCTCCCATGCTGCTAACATCTATAACGTGGGTGGGACCACAATTTGCAATAACTCATATTCGGGACATCAGGTCAGGACATCAGGCCCATTGAGCTGCTGATTTCTGACTGAATTCAGAAAGTTATTCTAGAAATGACCAGGGAAGAGATCTTCCTGTGACCAGAGGAAAGAGATGGACATCATGCATATGCATGTCTGCTATGGCATCCTCATCCTTGCTGGTGTTTGCAGGTCTAATGGGGAGTCAACTGACAGTCTGCATGACACTGAGACGTGGAAAGCCATTTTTAGTGGTACAATGTACCCAAGGAGCTTCCATGTAATCTTAAGGATCATTAGATTTGATGACCTGGGAATGCAGACCTTTTTAGAAGGCAGGGGAACAAGTTGGTACCAATCCACTCTGTGTGGGACCGGTGGGTGGGGTAAGTGGACCAACCCTGAGCACAATGTAATTGTGGTCCCGGGTCAATTTGACCTGAGGGATACCAGAGGGTCCCAGAAGTGAAGACCGTACGAGGATTAAGACCTTGTGTTATTTGATTGCATTTTGTCATGATTGACACATGGCTGCCTAAGATATGGCAAAGTGATATAGCTGTGATGTATTAACACCAAATACTGATCAGACAAATGTCTGTGCCAAACCTGGAGAAATTATCTGAAGCAGTCCTGGTATTATACTTTCAGGCAGCAATAAACATGTATGTGTTCAGTGATCTTAAATCATTGCCTGAAATAAGTCACTAGCTCTTGAATTCAAGGGAACATTTCTTTCAAATCGGGAGAAAATCTCTCATTATGTTTCTGAGCAATTAGGATCATGAAAAAAGGACAGATGGATAGATGGATGGCTGGATGTCAGCAGCAGAGGAGTCACACAAACAAGCCAAATGAAAACCGCTTTCCACCTTTGACTCACCTGTCAATGCTGGAGGTCATTTTGTATCCTGTTCAGGGTCGAAGTGTTGGAGTGGATGCTTTTAATCGTGAGGTCGACATTTGTGAATGTACCTTAGAGGGAAAAAAAGACCATGATGTGTCAACAGCCACATCACCACTTAGCTTTAAAAAATCGTACTCATTCAAATCTATATCTTACCCTACTGACAGTTGAGCCAGTCCTGTGAGATGATGAGGAAGCTGCTGCTCAATGATGGCGCAGTCTGGGTGGACACGCAGAGGTGGAAGAGCTCTGAGAGTCCTGGAGGAGAATCACTGAGGGTGTCCTCGATCAGGGGGTAGAGAGTTTCCCGAGGGTCTTTGTGTTGGGTTTTTCGTCTACTTCTAGCGTAGGTGTGGCACATGGCAGCAACATCTGAGTCGATGGAAGAAGAGGAAACATTCATACTGTTAATGGAGAAGCAACGTCGTCATTGATTAGCCCTCACAGCAACATATGGCATATAAATAATGTACGATGCAGACTTTGTGTCTTTAGTTTTATCTATATATTTTCTCAGTAAGAGCCTTGTCTGTTCTTGTTTCACTCTCAATAATCTTACGGCACATACATTAGATGTAGATCCTTACATTCAACAAATGCATTCTGATTCCTGATGCATCAGATTTGACATATTTTATGAAATATCCATTTAAAACAATTGTATTCTGCTGTGTCCATGCTTCCCCATCCTTTAATACATTTTCTGTATATGCAGAAAGTGTCTCTAGTTTGTGGCAGAGAGACAAGCATTATCGGAGAAAACACTTTTTCAGACTCTGCTAAAATGCCTTATCTTTGACTCATTCTTTACATCCCATTCAAGCTGATGGGAACCACTGCACGGGTTGATTCATCTGGATAGCTCACTTCCTACATAAGCTGGGAATAGTTGACCAATTTCAAGAGACTGGGTCAGCTGGCAGCGAGGGCGGACAAGAGCTAAAAACAGGAGCTGGAGCACTGAGCAGAACAACTCTTAACATCTGGGTATGTTGGTCTGTTCTAGTGGTCGCACACATTTAAAAACATGAGATAAAGTGATAAAGACTTGTCTGATACATGCTGGCCACAATCAGTGATTCTCCACAAAGTCCTCCACAAACCTCTTTTGCATCCGTTATCTATGAATTGATTTCGATAAATTCAATTATGCAGTGAAAAGAAATACAGTAATAAATGTATCAACATAAATCCTGAATTTTACTTTGACCTTTCCTACCTTTCCTTGCTCTAGTGTTTTATAAATCCAGAATCCAGGCACCATGCTAAAAACCAAGTGACTTTGGCTGCAGACCAAAGATGAAATGTGAGACTGCAATGAACCCAGTCAATAGCAGGTCAGCACTGTATACAGCCCCGTGTCCTTCAGTCTAACAACACAGCAACACTCACCAACATGTCATTGCTTATGCATTTGTGACGCCGCACATGACACATCAGGACAGAAAGGAAAATTCCTTATTTGTCAGTGGAAAATGAGTCAGTCCCATTTCTGATTTGGGTTCGCTTCCGTTTAAATAAAGAACATTTCACCTTCGTGCCTCACCCACAAACACCATTCACATTAATATAAATCCCCTGGTCAATAATTCGGCCCATCACTGCTAGTATGCTCGTCCTATCACATGACTCCATTCTTCTCCCCACACAGGTAGGGCTTACAATGGACTGTCAAATTAAAATGAGAGGGCCCAATGGGTCTCTAGCCAAAAAATTTGGCCTAGTTATTTCATGAGCCAGTTACCGTCACAACCTGCGTGGGAGCTTTTCTCACCATAACTGCCTATTTGTGATGGTGAGAAAATCCCTGCAGGGTTACTCCCCGTGTATCAGGGTACACATCGACATTTATTCATACCATACACAGGTTCAAATCAAATGTATTATTGTGAGCGACAACTGTTGAACATAGAACACTATATGAGACAGCTACTCTCAGTTTTGAAGATATAGCTGGCATAATCCTACATCACATTCTGAAGGAGCCATCCAAAACATCAAATCAGTCACTTACAAACCTCATAAATATGGAGCTTAGTTAACTTGATGCAATGCTTACTTCATTAAATTTGATATTACTTCGAAACAATTCAGAGACAGAACACTATGTTTTAAAACCCAGAAGAAAAGAAAACGATGCAATGACATATCAACATATCTAAAATTGGTATAACCACTGTCCTTGGTTCAGTCTCTCTAATAGCAGTACACAGGATATCCACGAGAGAGAGCTAATTTTACACCCACTGCTGTTGTAGGTTTTTTTTTTAAAGTAATTGAATTGAAGCTTCAGTGAAAGTAGAGTAGGATTCATCATAATGAGAAAGCATCTTAAACGATCGGGTAAAAACTGAAAATAGGCAACAAGAAACTCGGGAGATCAAAAAATAGATTAAAGATGTTAGTGAAATGAGATCAAAGTAAGAGAAGAGGAGAGGAGAGGAGCTTTTTGGCCACAACCCCTGCTCATTCACTGCTGCTGAGTGAGCAGGGGTTGCAGCAGGAGCTGCAGCACAGAGCGAGTGTTGTGTAACTGCAAGAGCAGGGGTTGTATAACCGTGATGTCATCGGTGTTTCAGTGACCTGCTGGCCCAATGACCTACTTTCCTCCTCCTCCTCCGCCAATCTAACTTAATCACAGCACCACAGGCAACACCTTCCTGCTCGCACCAATAACACTATACTCCATGTCAACACAAACCCTTCAGAGACTTGAGGTTTTACACAGCCACTATTGCCAAAATTGGTGCAAGCAGTTTCACAGTGTCATTTGATCATATCATGTATGGAGAGGAGCAGATGTACTCAAATGAACACACTTAGTACATGCTGCATACTGTTCACCCTCAATAACATTAAGTCACAGTCTGGGAACGCTTCATCTATCATCTTTTCTATTACTCACGCGCTGTTGTTGATCATCACAGAGTTGGCGTATGTGGATGTGTGCAACACTCATATGTAGGGCAGCGGAGCTCTGAGGAAATGAGTCACTCTGAAGTAGATCTATGGCACCGCTCGTCATGCACCCTGCCACACCCCTCACTGAGATGCCAGCATAGCAACAGTGCCAATGGGCAACACCATAGCAACCAGCCTCACCGTTCAGTGTAAAAATAGAAAGTCTGAATTCCTCCACAGCTGATTCTGCCTCCCACACTGCCACTTATTAGATTGGCGTTTCTCCCTGAGTTGCAGACAATGCAACACACTGGCGGATCAGTGGGTGCAGCTCGGCAGCGATACACATCTTGTAAACATTACTGTGCTGCATCATTCAAAGGGAACCACTTTTAAAGGAGCAACACCTTGTTCTCGCACAAAGAATATTTCTAATTCAGGGGGATGACTTTTACAACCAAATCAGGACATAATGCACATAGAGCAATCATAATTAAGCAATGAAAGAAAGAATACAGGTGACCCTAACTTCACAAAGGAGCTTAAAAACAAGAATAATGTGACAAATGAAATGTACCAAGCAAATGTCTGAAACAAGACTAGTCATCAGCATCCAGCATGGGTACAGCTTTATTGTTTTTATGCTCCACTGGAGAGAATGATTTCACAGTGTAAGAATACTACTGAAATGAGGGAGGGCTACAACTACTTGACATTACTGGCTTTGATATTCAAAGGCAAAAGCACTACTTAATGCAGAGGCAGGATACATCCTAAGTAGCTTATTTGTTCTCAGCCCTTTAATATGTGCCGGCATGTGTGTGTGTGTGTCCCTCAAGCATGTCCAGTGACAATAAAATGCATCTTAATCTTAATGCATCTTAATATCTAAATGCCAAAGCTTACAACCTCTCCAGTTTTACTGATGAGATAGTTTGAGTATGGTTTTGTCCAGCTTATATTCTGTGTTCGATGTCTCTAAACTTATTAAGAAATTAGATATTGTATGCATTTTCTAAAAACATCACTATAATATTGTGCTGCACTTAGGGCTGCAATTACAACTCATTTTGATAGTAGTTTTATTCAGTCAATTATCTATCAATTCATCAGATAAAACAACAAAATCTCTGTGGAACTGTGTATGCTATGAAGAGTTCAAAAGTGCATTATAATCCATTCACAGCCACTACCAGGAGACATATGCCATACTTTGTATCATCATCATCAACTACTAGAAGTAGTAGTGCATAAGATTTAAATCTATAACTCCAGACAGCTCTGTCTGATGGGTTTTATATAAAAGTATGCACGAGGAGCAAGCCAGAGATCCCTCACTCAGCACGTCAAACCCGGACACCTGCAGACGTGACGCAAGTCAAACTTGGAGGTGCCCAGTTGTGTTCACCACAGAAATGTTTTCCCAGGGTGGAACAGTTTTGTTCGCTGTATTCCAGAAAGCTTGGTTTACCTTTCCTAGCATAGACTTACAACTTTCTGGTCAAGTGATTTTCTCTCCAAGTATCTGTCTTTGCCATGAATTGAATCTGTTAATACTCTGTTAAATACTATATGTCTTTTCATGTATAGCAATTTGTGATATTGTATCTATGAAGAGGATATCTATTGATCTGTTTATCCATCTATATATCCTACTGTCTCTATATAAAAGTGTTACAGTGTGTAAAATCCACTGCTTGTGGTCGATAAGTTTGAAAGTTGAACATTCATAACTTTAAAAAATGTGTGGAACATCAAAATTCTTCCTTGGTTCC
>JAFBJT010107557.1:26794-49485 GCA_016785325.1 Chascanopsetta lugubris | reverse complement strand
GCTGCTGTCCTTTTTTTTGTCATACTTTTTTTTAAACGTACAATGTGAAGGAGTGTGTAGGATGTAGGGATCTATAACATCAAACTAAGAAGTGATTGTTATCTTAAAATTAGACACCATTTTACATATATAAATACCATATATGTGTATGAATGTGTGTAGAATCGCGATAGTATTCAGTAGTATTTGCAAAAGTGTAAATGCAAATGTTGATCATGTTGACAGCATTACAGTTCCAGATGAATGTAGTATTTCCAGTACTTACAGTACAGACTGCTGCTGTGAAGTACTGCCAACAGTATTTCATGAAAGGCCACGGTCGGTATCCGATCATTTCTGTTAAATTGTCATAGTGACGATCAGCACCTGCAAAAAAAAGAAAATACACAGCCTCACTCATAACGCGAGTTTTACATTGTTTGTAAAAGGCACAGCTTGGAGATTTTGTCTCAAAGTGAAGATCTAAAGAAGCAGTATGTAAAGTTTTCCTCATCATCTGATGCAGACTCAAAGTGACCTTTCTCAATCATCGCTCACGAACCGCTAGAAGTGTGTTGTTGTGTGTTTAATTCGTGTTGTTTTTTCGTCACTAACCAACCTTGCAAACTGTACAACTCAAACTGTGCAGGACGACAATATCCCAAAACATATGGTGAATAATTATAAATGATAAATAGATAAGTGATTCATTACAAAATCAAGACTTGAGTTATTTGTGCAAGATTTCTTGACATCAACAAGAAAAAAAAAATCCTGTCGGGAGTGTCAAAATATCGATGACCACACCCCAGCTTTTCTATTGATTGATGAACCTGACGGTGTTCATTTCTGCGTCTAAGAATACTTATACGTTATCAGTCGTGCTGCGAATCTGCTCAAGATCAGTCCAGTTCAACTTTATACCTCCGGAAAGATCAAAACTGAAAACCCCTCGATTCATTTGGTCACATGAGTCGGTGGATGTTGTGGGTCCAACCGAAAACCACGCTGCGACAGTGTCAGTCGGTGAAAGGGTTTCCAGCGGAGGCTTCTTACCATAGACCCATCCAATACACACCGACTCAACGATGGCAAAGAACAAGAGCGTCATCCCACTGCAGGCGTAGTGGTCGAACAGCTGGAAAATATAGAGGCCTCCCTGCGAAAGAAGACAGACGCCACCGGTCAAAGTCAGTGGAAGATTGAAGTTGTGCCGTCGATCTCCAGAGCTCAGATCAACAGACAGACAGAGATCAACAGGTGCATTTACAGAGACCAACAACTGAAAAACCACACTTTTTTTCACCGCTCAGAAAACTGCACGAAAGGCGAGGCCACTGTTAAAGTTAAGGAAAATAAAACAAATGTTGGTAAGATTTGCCAGATGACTGACGGGAAAAGATTGCGTGCATTCTGTGTTAACCTGTCTCTGGCTGACTCGCCCTGTGTTGAAGTCTAGTGTTTATTCCCATGTCTCTCTGTGGGAACTATCTGTGTTGTGAGGGAGGATTTTACACAGAGACACTGTGTCTTTGTCCCTGTGACCTTTCTCACTGCAAACTCACATCTTCTCTGGTCAAGGACGAGAGATGCTGGAACTCAGACACAAAGAAACTCCTATTGCTTTGATCACCACTTATACTGGGAGAGTGGGAGCCATATATTTCATTTATAGATTTTTTACTTCGCGGTCATGCAGATAATAAATAAAATGATCCTTGTTGGTTGTTTGTTTTGTGGGGGTTTTTTTGTTCGTTTGTTTGGCTTATTTAGTGTAACTGATATTTTGGTTGGCCCACAGACCTTAGTTTGGACACATCCCTGATGTGATCAAAGGATTTATAAAAAAAAAAAACATTTACCTCTGTGACCATGAGGAGACCAATGAAGAAACTTCCAGCATTTATGGCAAGAAGCAGGAGTTTCCGCCGACAGCTGTTTTGAAAGACTGAGGGATACATGTCAGAGATGGTTGTGACCAGAGACTCCTGGCAAACAAACTGGGGGAGGAAAAAAAGGGGACACATAAGAAATCTGTTCAGTAATATTCATATGAGTTACAGGAAGGGACGACGTCGATCTAGAATATGCCCAAATCCATTTGAGCCATTTTAGTGGTGAATGTTGTAAATATTTTTAGTTAATCACAGACATAAATGTCTGAGGACCAGCGTTATCATTTCATATTTCATTCACTGTGTGTTCGTACCTCAGTGTCCAATCCCAGGAAGATGAGCATGATGAAGAAGGCAACGGCCCAGAGCTGGGGAACAGGCATCAGAGCCACAGCACGGGGATAAGCAATGAATGCCAAACTTGGACCTGCAAAGGTGCATGGAAAAAATGGTCATGCTTTATTTATTTATTTATTTATTTATTTAAGATTACTCTTTGTTTCTAGCTGCCATTATTGATATAACATTCTGTACCTGACTCAGCCACCATGGATATGTCGACATTTTGCTCCTTTGCCATGAAACCCAGCACAGAGAAGATGGCGAAGCCGGCCACGAAGCTGGTGAGGCTGTTCAACAGGCACAGGCAAATAGTGTCTCTGCAGGCACAAACAATCAAATCCAACGTGAATCAAAGGCGCGATCAGATAGAGGAGGTTGGAGTTCATTTCAGAGTCAGCAGTTTTGGTAAGAAAACCAACCTGTAGCAGTTGTTGTTGTACTTGTTGTAGCTTCCTAATGATGTCAGAACCCCTGTGCAGACACCAAAGGAGTAAAAGATCTGGCTGCCTGCATCCAACCACACCTGCGGGAGGTCAGAGTCATAATGGCTGCATCAAAACTGTCAAAGTCATGACAGATCACATGTAACAGTTCACATTTTCACCGGCGCGTGTTCTGTTTCCAACATACCCACTGTCCCAACCGGTGCTATAGACTCCAGTGTTTCCCCTGTGGGTTTAGCGGTGTGTGGGTTTGGGGGGGGGGGGGGGGGGGGGGGGGGGGGGGGGCACTGACACAAATACAGAAGGAATCATTGTGTTCTTGTGTTATTTCTCGTCAGAGCCAGAATCTCCAAAAGTCTCCATTAACACCAGAAAAAGTCACTAGATTTGTTGCCAGTCACTTAAAAAAAAGTTGCTATAGGGCTCCGAATAGACATCATGAATACCGCAACAAAGTCGCTAAACTGGCAAGACTGGGAGGAACTTTTCAGATGACCAAGAGTGTTGGAGGGGGCGAGGCTGCGGGGGCTGTGTGCTGAGGAATTTGTGCTTTGAACAATTCTACAATTCTACATTTTCACTCAGCAGACGTTTTCATCCAAATCGACGTACAGTGCAAGCAAAGAAGACTATTGTGTCCGTTTTGATCTGCTGCTACACAAGAAAATAAAGTTGAATAGGGGAAACACTGGACTCATGTTTCGTGACACCGTGTGTAATCTGAGTATACAATCCAAGCAATAACTGGATTTTCCTCCAAACACACAGTTATAATGTGGCGTACCTCTGGATCAGCCAGGCGAGACGGGTCTGGGTAGAGGTAAAATATGATCCCCTCCTTAGCCCCTGGTAACGTGAGGCCACGGATGAGCAGCACTATCAGCATCAAATATGGAAAAGTAGCAGTGAAGTAGACCACCTAAGACAAAATCAGGACTTCTTACTTTTGGCACTTATAGATCTTTAACATTTAAAACAGAATTTTTTTTTAAATAACATCTGACCGCTTTTTGTACCTTTCCTGTGGACTTCACTCCATTCCAGATACAAAAGTAGCACAAAACCCAGGCTAGAAGAAGACAAAGGGCCAGGTCCCAGCGGACATTCCCAAGTTTATCAATTCCACTGGACAGACCCAGGATCCTCCTCCTGTCAGAAAGTGCATCGAAGGATCACAGGTCACAAAACGCAGCACTGAGATGATGACGACGATATGAGGTGACAAACAATTGATCGTACTCACTCCCAAAACTCCACAACTGAGGATGTGCTGTTTCCGTACAGGAGCGGAGAGGTCGTCTGATTGTGGCTATGGTCCAAACACCAGTCTGCCAATGGGAGAATAGGAGAGACAGTGAAAAGCGGCAGAGAGAACACGCTGCGCGGCTGCATGAAACGGAACACCACCCTACACGTCCCGTACCTGTGTTCCAGCTGTTGAGACAACTCGCCCACGGAAGCTCGGCGGTGAAGGATGAAAACAGGAAGAGAAAGGCCCAAGCCAGTATGATGATGTAATACATCCCAGTGTACAAAGTTATTATTTGGCCTCCGTAAGCCAAACCTGTGAAGGGACAGTGATGGTGAAGTCTGAGAAAGTGAAGACAACCATTACATTTGTGTCGTGGCATTGCACCGAACCATCTGCCGGCTGAATCGTCCGTCCACAGACTTTGAGGATTTACCTTGGAAAAGGGGGCAGATTTTTCTCCAGCATGTGATGCCACCATCACTAGTGTATTGGCCCAATGAAATCTCCAGGAGGAAGAGTGGTATTCCACAAGAGAACAAGAACAAAATATAAGGAATAAAGAAAACACCTGTAAAGGAAAAGGAACATTTTCTCTGATATTAAATACAGTCGAATGAAGCACATAGATATGAATAAATGCAGGTTTTCAACAGAGTGCAGGGAGATGAAGTGGCATCGTGCACTGTTTGTATATATGACACCGGTTAGATCGGCATATTGTCCCATGATCGAGACTGAGACTCGGACTCAACTTTGACGGTCATTCTAGTCACGAGGACATGAAAAGAACGAAACACTGTTCCCTGGAATCGCTATAAATAAATAACAGCAAAGTAAACCAGAGCATTCTTTTCCTCAGGATACTGCAGCGTCAGTGCTGGTGGCTGTCCTGAGAAGACTCATAGTCAGCACAAACAGCTTCAATTGTGCGATCCCAGGTGAGATCCGTACCCTGGGCTCCAATTGGTCATGTGCTCCAGTGCATTGTCCAGTAGAAACAGTGTGTGAAAGCAATGCTGTGCATGAAGGATCTCGAGGACCACAGCAAGAAGCCGAGATGCACATTTACAGACCACCCCTCCTCCTCCTCCTCCTCCTCCTCCTCCTCCTCCTCCTCACCATATGTCTCTGCCATTGCAAGTGGCACTAAGTCACTGTATTCAGTCATGTGCTAATGGTTGAGATGCTCGGCTGAAGCTCAAATCAAGTATCGGAACAGAACAGAGAGGTGATTTAAGTGACTGTCATAATATTTTAGAAGCAGCTCTGTGCATGAAAATGTCTTCTCAGGAGCAGAACTGAGAGGAGAGAGGCCAGTGACTCAAAGAACCAGCTGCTACAACAGAACAGAAGAGCCGGTATGTTCCTAGTAAAGTGGTCAGTGGAAGTAAATGCAGTGAAAACAATCCAGGAAAGATATGTTGGTTTTTTTCGCCCAGTATTTGTAGCACAAACACAGTTATTGGCAGCCTTGGGCTTTGTGCCTGAAGCGCACCTGCCTCCGCAGGCAGAGATTTACCTCCTCCATTCTTGTAGCAGAGATACGGAAACCTCCAGACGTTTCCCAGACCAACAACGTGACCGGCTACTGCCAGGATGAACTCAACCTTACTGCCCCACAGCTCCCTCTCCTGGGGTTTGGGTTGAGCTTGTCCCGGTCTCGTCCAAAGTTTCTGCAGTTTCATTGTCGCCTGCGAGTTTTGATTTGGGTGATTTTAGTCTTTGAATAAAAAGATGATCATTGTGTGCGATCATGTAAAATAGTGAAGATTAGGTTATAGTCTGTATAGAGGGTTATATTTCGAACAACAATATAAATGATAATAATTACACATTTGTATTCACTACATATGATAAAAAAAAAAATAGGAGGGAAATTTGAAAGAATGCATTGCTTACTTTTTCCTGTGGAAATGTCTCTGCCTCTGAAAACTATGAGTTGGGTGAAAACATCCGATCCTGTGTCAGAATGAATGGGCGGCTGCCTTAAATAGGTTGTACTGGGTGATGGGGAGGGGCCTATGACACCTTTGGATCCAGTCTTAGCGTTAGAACAGAAACCAGCAGAGCAGGTTCTTTCTTGCTCTCTCTCTCTCTCACCCAATAGCACACACACACACACACACACACACACACACACAATCGCGATGCACATTCCACACAAAAGAAAACAGATGCACTCAGCAGCAAAATGATACAGGGAACCAGGAAACCCCAAACGTTTATTTCAAAGAAGGTTTCTCAACTTGTGGGATGGATCTTAAGAAGTTCTGGAACAGTCAAATCTGTAGTGAAGAAACTTCAACAAACCAGAGCCTCTGCCCCTGATGAACTCAAACCATGTACTTAATTTCCTTCTTCCCTAAATGATAAACCTGTTTAACCAGCCTCTTCAATCGTTTTCCCTCCTGACTGAAACTCGACACTGATCGTCCTTCTCTCCGATGGAGGCTCTGGCTCAGATCAAACGATACAGACTTAGACTCGGACCCGACTTGATGGTCATTCCTGCCACGAGGACACGAATGGAACGAAATACTCTTCCCTGGAATCAGTGAAATAAATCCCCATGAGAATGATTTTACAGTAGAATGTGCATTCCCCCGAGGAAAATGCAGAGTGGATGCTGACCACCGTTCTGAGAATACGCAGAGTCTGCTTTAGGAGCTTCAATAGTGGCATCACAGGTGACATTTGTTCCCTGGCTGCCGAGTCGTCTTGTTACTACAATGACACTTCTCTAACCACCAATAACTAATGACCTCTTATAACAAAAGCGCTGCAGTTGGAGTTTAAAGCGGACAACCAAGCTTCCGACTCCAAAAAAATCAATTCTGGAAAAACTATCAATTGCAGAGGGGAAATTGTTGTATGAAGATGCACAGGGTGCTTCAATAGCAGGAAGACTATCAGCTTGCCAGAGATTGACTCTCAGTTGTGGCATTACGCCCTGGATGAGCTTTGAGAGACGGCCCCCGGGTTTGCCTTGTTTGACCAAACAGGACACCATAGCTTCTTATTTCCAAGATGCTACAGAAAGAGACTGACGTGATGTTATCTCAACCCGCAGAAGCTTCCAATGCATTTCTCATGGCAGAAAATTATAGGGAAAATGCAATGGTATTGCAAAAACTATTAAAGGTGCAGTGTGTAAGATTTGGTGACATCTAGAGGTGAGGTTGCATGTTATATCCATCTCCACATGCAGGGGAACCTATGGTGGACTTCAGTTGTCATTAAAACTCAAAAGATGTTTACGTTTACAGGTGTAAATACAAATAAAAGGGCTGATATTAGGGTTAAGTAAAAAGCAAGTCATACATTGGGGGTGATTATACATTTGTAAAAAATGTCCATATGATTGTTTTGTAATTCTATTTCAATAGATGGCAGTGTTAAAAATGGACCGAAATGTCACAGACTGCACCTTTAAGCGCAAGAACTCCTTGCAAGTGAGTTTCAGTGTTTTTTCAAGCCTTGTCTCGTCTTTTTTTTGTACTTTCAAAGAAGTACAAAAGTCTGCTTTTGGGTTCCCTCCTGTCACCAGTCGTTAAGGTCACAGTCGTTAAGGTGAAACTCACTCTGTACGTGCCAGAACTCGTGAGTGATGTCGTTTGGTTTTTGCCTTTTCTTTTGTTTGCAGGAAAATGATACAAAACATTAGGTGCATCAGACATTCAAGACATGTCAGTCTTAAGCTACAGGGGAGGAGCTGTGGTGTTTAGGAAGGAAAGACAGAGAGAGGCCGTTATATGTGCTGGTGTTGTTGTATCACATCTGTTGTCGCCTGTGGGTGGCGCCATCTGTTTGTGAGGGAGCTGTTCCTGTGAAGACCTGCTGCAGGGCAGAAGTGATGCTAGAACCACATATTGTGTGCGCCAGAGATTTCTCCTTGTCGTTGTGTCACCGAAAGGTAGTTCGCCACAACTTCAATTTGACTTTTTGCAAAACAACTTGAAAGGGGATTTTTTCCCCCCTCCCTCACCTCCCTGGAAAAACAAATACAGGTCAAACACATCTCACTGATGTGGGAGCAAGTGTGGCAGTTCACAGATGCCTTGAAGATTCACTGTCCGTCCCACATGTACATTTAAGATAAAAACATGAATTCATATCGTCTGCACAATGGTTCGTAAGTTTCGACATGGCAGTGGCACTGACAGGCGCCATCTCGATCAAATCAAATCAAAACCAAAACTCATTCTTTGAACTGTTTCGTATCGGTTTATACATGGCTCTCGGCCCAGTTTCATCTAATTGTATACGATCTGTACAGTCGGGGGTCCCTGCTCCGTCTCTCCATCAGTGTGGTGGTCCTTGGCCTGAAAAACCCTGCTACTTCTACACCAAGGAAACATACCTCCTGTGGAGTGATCGCACTTTTGAAACCACATGTGTGGGACTGCTGAAATACCCACAATGGTGGGTGGCCTGCCAGCCCAGCATGTGAAACAAGCATGTAAATGAATAACAGAGTGGGAAGAAGAAAAAAAATGGGGATTATTAAGGGTCTTATCATTATTTACAATCCACCACTGACTCCCTGGGGCGGCAGTGGCTCAGTGGTTAGAGCGTTTGCCTTTGGAATCAAAGGTCACTGGTTCGACCTGGACCCTGCTGCAGTGTCACCGGCCCTGACACTGATACCCCCCCCCCACCCCCGATGGCCCGATGTGTGCTGGTAGAAATACCACCCATTACTGGATGTGCGGTTTGAGGAAGATATGACACTGACTCCCTGTGCTTCACATGAAGCGGCTGTTGTCTTTGTCCCGCAAACGTAAAAAAAAAAATGCACTTACTCTTCGGCAGAGAGAAAGTAGTTTGCTTTGGTGTAGATTTGCACGATGACCAGTCATCGTACATGAGACTTTTTTAATATTATTTTTCAATGGTATTGAGCCCCGAGTGCGGATGACTCCGATCCTTTCTGCAGAAACTCAATTCCCATTTTTTTTTTTCCCCCTTCCGGTTTCCCACCACACGCCTCAAACCTGGTGGACCTCACTGTCACACACCTGGCTAACTAATTCACAGCCGGGGTAATGATTTGTCAACATCTTATATCTGCAATGCTCCACAGCTGCTGCAGGACCTCGCCTGTGATGCTTGGACAGACCGTGGCACTCGACTGAAAATGAGGACTTTGGAAAGGGTAGTAGCTGAAATGAAATCAGAGGGACTCGCGCAACAAGCTGCTTCAGACGATGATCAATGGCAAGTATATGCAAAGCAACATATTCAGAGCCTGTCAACTGTTTTCACTCAATCGTGTTTGGCTCAGGTGTGATTGCTGTTCAAAGGAAGTCCAGCTTTCTCACTTGGGTGAAACTATTAGCTTGCATGTTTTTTCAACATCATTTCAAACTCTGACTCTGTGCCCGGATCTCGGGTCTGTGGACTGTTTCAAAAGTCAGCATCATGCCTGAATCCTGCAGTAAACCACCGAAATACAAATTCAAGAGTGCGCGTGCAGCCGTGTGTGAAATCCAGCATTTCCCGTGAGCATTAGACAGAGTGTTCTTGACTGAATGAACTATAACAATCATTTCACTGGAGCAGAGACAGAACAGACAGCAGTTTTGTGGGGAAAAAAAAGGGGGGGGGGGGGGGGAGGGGGGGGGGGGGGGGGGGGGGGGGGGGGGGGGGGGGGGGGGGGGGGCTCCTGGAGTGAGGCAGCTGCAGCTGTATCCGATGGGAGATGACAAATGCGATTCTATTGATGCAGATCATGGAATGCTTGCCAGCTGTTTTCACGACCATGCGCCGTCTCACTCTGGTTTAACTTCTGCGCCGGTTTGTGCCAGGGCCCAGGAGCAAGGCAGCGCTATTCACATGAGCGTTCAAATACTTTACGTGTCATCATCACTGTCATCATCACTGAGGACTGATGGTAGACTGCTGGCTGTATATGTGGGATATGTAAACCTGTGCATCCTCAAGATGTGAGTGTTCTCATGAATAAATGAGTGTTCTTTGTGATCCGTCCGTCCGTCTGTCTGTCTAATTATCCATGGAAATATCAATCTGTCCTGATGGTGATTGTCTCGCTCACTGTTGCTCATCTACTGGCTTATTCCATACGTGACATGTTTCCTTGTCTCCATTATGGTGTGTGTTGTAAGAATGCATGAATTTGTGGATTGGTAAATTGCAAATGAATTGCCCCCTGTCTGTCTGTCCGTCCGTCTGTCTGTCTGTCTGTCTATCTGACCATCCATTCATCCATCCGTCAGTGGAAGTAAATCAATCTCAGGTATGAATGGAAACATATTAGTAACTGTCACAAAAAAGCCTGCCTCCGTTTGAAGTTTCTCTCACGATTGAGTGTTTGAAAATCTGCTGAATGTCACATAAGTTTGTGATGTTGATCGTGGGCCCCAGGATGTTTCTGAAACTCAGACTGACACAGACAGAGGGAGGTGAAGGGTCGCTTGTATGAAGTGTGTAAAATACTTTTTTTTTATCAAGACCTGCGGCTGTTTCAGGTCTCTCTCCATGACTGTCGTTACGATGACATTTGTAATATCGGAGGTATATTTTCTCGTTTCATTTTCGGCAGCGCAGGATCGCAAGGCATCCATTGTTTTTTAAATTTGTCGGGGAATTTAGCGAAACCACCAACTGGATTTAAAGCTCCCGACTTTGATGCCCTTAACAGTCATGATGAAACAAATACAGTGAATAGTGAAATACAGTTTCAGGATCAGCGCCAAAATGTCATCCTTAATTTGTGTTTCTCTAGGAAAAAGACACATCGATATCTGTGAATATGTTAAACATCACCTGCCAGATGGGTAAATTATTGATCTGTTAGGCATTGTTAACTGTGGTGGTGTGTGTTAAACTTTCACCTGACCCTTGAGAAACATTTATCTGTTAAAGTCATCATTTCAGTGTAAACGTGCCTTTGGACAGAGCGATATCAAGTAAATCAGGGCGAGACTTGGAGACATGAAGTTTTTGTCCTCCACACAATACATTGCCGTAATCAAGTCAAAATGACACGAAAACATGAAGGAAAACATTGCCCGTCCACGTGCGCGTGTGCGGAGGGGAGGGGGGGGGGCGGGAGTTTGCAGAACATGTTCAAAAGATTTGGCAGCGCAATAAAGCGTTGCTTGTTGTCACCCATTATGTCCAACCCTTTTTAAAGGTGATTACACATTGGTCAAAATATTGAAACGTAATTCTTTTTTTAAAGTCTATTTCTACAGACAGAAGTGAAAAAAATACTCTGACACACTGCACCTCATCCATCACCGCTTCATCCGCTGTAAACATTAATTGATCATTCATGTCATATTGTGTCTTTCTATTCTAATTTTGTTTACTTTGCACTTTTTTCCCTTCTAAATCCACATCTTTCCTGCTTTTTTGCCATGTGCACTTTATCATTGTTATCGTGAGCTGCCTTAACAGGTATATTTCCTCATTGTGGGATCAATAAAACCTTTCTATTCTACGGCACAGCTATCGAACTCCGGCCCGCAGTGTAATTATATCTGGCCCCTGTGAGAGCATATCAAACGTAGTGCTGGACCGCCGGTACAAAGAGCATAATACTACAAATCCCACAATGCACCACTGGTGGTCGATGACTAACACACAGAGGCCAGGCAGACTTTGCCCTGGGGCTCCGGGCCGGAAGGGGGCCCCCGAGGGCTGACCAACATTGGAACACTTTTGGCCACAGTGACAAGTTGGCAACATGGAGAGTTTCTAGTAACTGTGGTCGACCGGCGCAGAACTCCCGACGACAGCCCCCCACCCCCACCCCCACCCCCCATCCCCCTCCACACGGCTCCCTCTGGCAGGTTGCAACAAACAAGTGAGAGCGGGTCCATCAAAATGGAGAGAAGTTACCGGTCCGGAGTTGACACAAGAAAGATTGAAAAACTCGAGGGCCAAGAGAGAGGTAAATAATTCAGATACTACGGAAGCTCACTGAGTTCAGAGCAGCTTTGCCTGACCCGCTCCTGTTGATACCGGTTGGTCTTCGGCTGAAAATACGAACAGCTCACTTGGACATTACTGCTACATGCTAAAGCAGATTAAAAACAGGTTAATTGGGACGAAGCTGCTGCTGTTGTTATGTTCAGACAGCTGGTGGTGGAAGCAAAGCGAGGGTAGGAGCCAAAGGAGGGGGGGGGGTGGGGTGATACATAAGTATTCCCACATGAACAAGAGCTAAAGTGCTTTTGAGCACGACAGCAGCAACCTTTAGGGAAGCTGTGGCTGAGGGGGTCAGAGGAGCCATGTCGTCCCAATATACTCATCGATACATAAATAGAAGCATGGATGTCTGTGTGTCTGGGTGAATGTAAACTGTGCTGTAAAGTGCTTCGAGGGGCCTTCAAGACTTGATGAAGCGCCACATAAACACAGGAGTATTGTACGGCCTGTATTTGCACCTGTACCTTCTCCGGCCGCATTTTCAGACTCCCGATTGTATGACTCACTGTGTTGCATGAAGTCAGGACAATTCCCTCTCCCAACACTCTGAAAGTGTCTTTGTTTGTGTCTGTCAGTGTGACCCACTGACCCGACTTGTGTTCCACATGTCAAATCTGGCCATGGCCATCGACAAAACGGGATCGGCTTCAGTTCATCCTCAGAGAACCGTGAAGATTCATTCATTCAGTTGCAGTGACGATTATAGTAAATGTTTTGTTTGTTTTTTAAGTGACTTACCCACTGGTGCTAAAGGAAAAATGAATCTTGGTGCAGGTGTTAAACAAGACGTCAATAGAAAAAGCAAAAAACTTCATCTTAGCTGCTTCAGGAAAAGTTAGTGTGTTGACAGTAATAGATGGGATCACCTTGGGTCCATACCCAGGTAACTATGGATGTCTAGTTCTCCAATGGCTGATACAAAAAAAATCTAACATGACAATTGAACACTGATGCCCAAACAGTCAACCTGGCACTGAACCAGAGTGGTTCATCCTCAGGTAACCATTCATATCTTAAACTCATTCGTCGAGTCATATTAGAAATGTGCTTAAATGACAGGTTCACCTGTTGATGGTCCCAGACAAGAAAGCATCATCCTCAAAAAAAAAAAAAAGAATAAAACATTAAATAAACATTTATAAATTTCATGCAGATATTCATATAGACTGAGGTAGAGTTGAAGGCACACTGTCCCCATTGAGTCATGCAGCGAGCGTGGCATGTGAGCAGAGCCCCTCCCCTCCTCTGTACTGAGTCCATGTGGCTTTTGTGCAAAAGTCTCCGCCTTAAGTTGCTCATTCAGAAGCGCATAACATCCCCCGCCCCCTCGCTGCACTGACTGCTTTCTCTCTCCCTCATTGTCACACAAGCACCGCTCTCTAAAACCTCTACTCATGGACTCACTCAAGTCCGAGCCGAGAGGAGCACATGTCCAGACTGGGGGATCTAGTCTTTTATTCTTCCCAAAAGGCATCAGGTGAATTTCAACTAGCGCTCAATCGAAGCATAACACAGGCAACTTGACGTGAGGCTTTCTTTGTCATGTACTATTTACCAGTGATTATTTTCCCTTAAGGTCACAAGCAGGCTTTTGACTGTCTTGTTTATTTTCTCGTTGTTTGTATAAATGTGAATGTGGTTTCCGTCTCTGAATTGGAGAGGCGGAGGAGACAAAACAGGCTTTTGGATTTGCTTGGTGTCTGTGGCTGTATTAAGTAGGGCAAAGGTTAGTGCCTGTGCTGCAGCTACTTCCCTTGCCACACTTTGCTCGGCCGTGTGACCATTGGCGGCAAAAACATGTTTATCTTATAAACATTTTAATTATCGGCTGCATTACAACAAACCCTTTAAAAAAAGGTCATATGATGAGTACGATGCGCGCACTTCGTTGCCAATCATATTTCTTCTATGTGTTAGTTTTCTGCTTCTTCATTTCATGGATGATGATTTATATGCAGGATAATGTCATGAATGAGTATTTCAGTGTTTTTGTGGGTCCAGGCCCGAGGGGGCTGGAACTGCGCAGTTGTAAGCGGTGCGGTTCCCAGCATCCACAGGGCTGGGACCCCTATTATTTTTTCTCCACTTACAACTTGTGCTGCAGCCTAAATCATAAGAGTCGTTTATAAGAGATATTTGGAGGCTTGGTCCAGATGCCTTCCCCGACCGTAGAGACCAAAAATGACACATATCAACCACAACATGGCGCTATTTCTTTTAAAAAAATTATTTATTTCTTTTTGTTCTGTAACCTTCATACAATGTATCGCATGATCATAAAATACATATCCAAGAAGGGGCAAGACACTTGGCACAGACCATCTCTGGAACCTCCTGACAAAAAGTTGTTGATCAAAAAACATGCGAAGAAGAATGATGAATGAACAACTTTATGTCATATAGCTCGCTCAACCAGAAGTATACCTTTTCTCGCATGTGATTGCTGTTAAAAGAAAGTCCAGTAAACCCAGCTGTCTGACTGAAGTGAAGCTATTTAGCTGCATGTTTTTCCAACATGATTTATAGCTCAGACCTGTGCCAGGATCTCAGTCTGTGGAGATCACAGTGAAACTTTATATTGACGGAGAAAAAACATACTTTATGTGACAGCTGAGATTGACTGGCAGTTATTTATGTATGACTTTGAGAGCATTATGACTGATGTGCAGACAATGTCTCCAAATGACACAGAAGCACCTACTTAAACCGTCCAAAATTGTTAGGTTAACAGTGTTAAGTGCGATAGCTTGTACGCATCCACATTTAGCCAACCACATCACAGAAGCACAGATGTGGCTTCATATTAGAGGTGGGGCTATATTTAATGGTAGTATACACAAAAATGAAACGCAATAACCCAAACACAGTAATGAATAATGAAGCCACAAAACTCTCTACTGTCTAGTCTTTCTAGGAAATATAAATCATCCCCACTAACCAGCAACAGCTTCTCCTAATCTGTCACGGTTGGTGGGATCGCATGAAACAGGTTTCATTCTCTAATTGGACTTGCAACATGTACATTTGTTCTCCCATAAAACTCTGAGAAATTGATGATCCTTGACGTAGGATTTTTCTTGAATGTGAGAAAAATGTGTGTGACCTTTTCACTTTGTTATTGGTGAACAATCTTAGAAAAAGACAGTCACATCTTGCTATCATAGCCAATTGATGCTATGAAAGTAATGAATTTATTAGGTAGCATGTGAGGGGTTATTTTGACACAGGTCATTGTTTCTCTTTCTGACTCAAAATGGCAAATTTCATGGTCAGTTAGCTCACAGGAAACAGGAGATAAACCTTTTCTGTTTTCATTTATTTTTAATCGAGTGTACAAGCAGTTGTCAGGGAAAATTCTCGTATTTAAGTTCTCTGTCATTTAATATGAAGTGGAATAGTTCCATGATTTGTCTTTCTGTGCCTGTTGTATCGAATTCACGGATTTAAGACCAAGGTCAAGTTCAAGGTCAACAATTTCAGTTATGTGGGGTCTGTAAAAGTTTTGCTGCTCCAGTAATCCCCGATTTTTAACAGCCAACGGGCTCACTGTCAACAATTTGACAAGGCCAGAGGCAGGCAGAGCCTTTGTTGATAATAATAATAACACATATGTAGGGTAAAGGTTGGTAAAGTATGATTTAGGAGAAAGTGTATACATTTTGGTATAGGTGAATGTACAAGTCGTACATTTCTGCATGACACCCTGATACTCTACAGAAACCTTCAGTTACCATTACGAGTCTGAACGTGTTAAGTTAGAAGATATGAAGGCTACTGACTCTCCTGTATGTTTGGAATGAAGGGTGAGGGTATTCAGCTGCAACATGCATAATCATATCAAAGGTACTAAATCCCACATAATGCACCTTTCAACGTCATAGAAGTGTCTTCACTTCGATAGATTTGTGTTTTGCGAACCCATACTCCCCAATCTTTTTCTCTTCTATTGCATTGTGTGATGCGCTTGTCTTTGTCATAATTAGCGTCGCCATTGTTTCGTGGGTGATAATGTTTTGCCCAGTTTGACCAATTGGGTTGATTTTGTAACAGCGCAGGTCTTGTTGCATTTACATTGAAATCCGACTATTCCGACAAAATCATATTTTATGGAAAAAAAACACTTAGAGTTCACAAAGGAGATGGGAAACAGTTATACCTCATTGCAACACGGAGATCTGGAGGGAATAAATCAACCATGCCTCCTGCCACATACCTACACTGAAAAATGTGTGTATGACGTTGTGGACATGACAAAATTGTTGGTTCAGATCCAGTACTGATAGACAGAGAGAGATTACACAAATTGGACTTATTTGAATGTGCTTTCCTCTCAAGAAATGTTCAGGAATTAAAAGAATAATGTTAAGCCCATTGTATGAACGCTGTGTATATGCACAAGGTGTTTGGGGTTAGGGTTTGGGCCAGGGTTAGTTTAAGGGTTGGGATTAGATCTCGACACTCAGACAGGTCGCTCACTCTACCTTTTGCTGAAGTGTGAAGTTTGCTGTCAGTGACCCAACTGATCCGAAACATCAGCCATGTGCCGGCGGCGGTAGCATTAGCCAAGTGTTGCGATGCGTATGCTCAACAGTTTACTTTGATCTTTTGATGGGTGATGAAAAATTGGATGTATCTGGACACAGCATCCCATGTCCAACACCTTTTCGTCAGTGACGTAGGAGCACACACTTTCAGCCGAGTTACGTCACTCCTACGTTCGATTCTAGGGAGCAGAATTAATGCGGCAGTGATGAAAGAATCACACTCTCATATGAAGCACCAGTGACCCTCTGTTTACCCAGGAGGACTGATGGTGTTGTGCAGGTGATCAAAATGAAATGATTTCAATATCGCTGCCGTGATTTGCGTTTGTGTTGTTAAGTTGATTACTTGACTCTTGAGAGAGAAAGTTAAGGGCAGCTGTCAGGAACAAAGACTTTTACCATCCACTAAATTATTTTCTTTTGGTTAACTCACCGAATCTCACCAATGTCTCTGACCACCTAAATAATCTACACTCATTTGAATGACCGGATGTCTTGATTGCACTTCATCAAGTCAATTGCTCTTGTGTTGCAGTACGATGGATCCGGTCCACTGTTCAAAGGACAAGTTTGGACTGACCTCAGCTCACCATGCATCCAGCGCCACAGCCAGAGGACAGTGGTCAACCAAAGTTGAGTTTCTCTTGGCTGTTGCAGGACAAATCATTGGCCTGGGAAATGTGTGGAGGTTTCCTTACTTGTGCTACAAAAATGGTGGAGGTGAGTTTTGTTAAGATCCTGTGAAAAGTAAGCCAAAGAAATATACAGAAATTCAAGATTCAAATTCAAACAGTAACCTCAATATATATTTGTTATAGAAGTATTTATCTGTGAATTTCCTAAAAATCTGAACTGCAATGATGATACTATCTTTATTTAGGAAAGTGGAAATTTGATAATGATCCCCCCCTGTACAAAATTCAATATACTTTTGTGGGACCGTGCATCATAAGGAAACAAAATCATGTTTGGCCACTGTACAACTTCACTCCCAGACTCTGAATGTAAAACAAGGGTGTCCTCAGTGCACTAAACTTAGGCACCAAACCATAAACAAATAGACAAAACCCACTTGACCCAATCTCACCATTTTACAAATATGTATTCCTGAATCCTTTCCCCCAATCTACATAGATACACTACACTGCATCCTTTCACCATGTTTGTGATGCTATTTTCAGTTGTTTTTGGGCTAAAACGGGCAACTATTAGACACAAAAGATAAACAAACATAACTCTAATGAAGCTATAGCCTCATTGGTGGAGGTGAAAGAAAAGTCTGGAAAAAGCACCACCCAAACAAAAATAAAAGTATTTGACGAACCTGCTGCTAACACATATAAACACAAGCTGATAATGATGGTGTCCACAGAAAACCTAAAATAGCCCAGACATATCAAGTGTAGACATACTTACAATTCAGTCGTCAATACACTGATCATACCAGGAACCACATTAGCCCGGTGTGGCTCTCTGATCTCCCCTACCTCAAGACAGTTAAGCTGACACAATAACAGTATTTGTAATTACTGAGAGTGTGACTACAAAGTCAACAGTGTTTTAGTTCATGGTTCAGACTGGTAAATACAAACATTGTGCCAGTTTATTGTGGTAGGCAAATGATATGTACTGACCTTCAGTGTTTGTTTGGGGAATATACTGTACATGCTCAGAGGGCGACCTCCCCCGACATGGATGCTTGGAATTCAATGAAAACTACGCACCACGTCTCTTTAAAGTGTTCTACCTTCAAACTGAGCATAAATTGTGTTTTGTGAATTTCATTTCCCCCAGGGGTTTTCTTTATCCCGTATGTGCTTTTCTTTATCACCTGCGGCATCCCCCTGTTTCTCCTGGAGACCTCTCTGGGCCAGTTCACCAAACAGGGAAGCATCACCTGCTGGAGGAAGATCTGTCCTTTGTTTGAAGGTAAACATCTGGAAAATGTCCATTTGAAGTACGGGTGTGTCACGGGATTTTTCTAATCGTAGTCTAAATAGGTCGTCCTGATTCTAAGTTTTTTGTAGTATATTTGTGAACAAGAAAGAGAGAGATGATACAAAAACGGATTAAGCAAATATGAAGAAATCAAGAGTCAGTGTGCAGAGAACCAGTCGAGATGATGACCAGAAGTTTGCCAAGTGATTTATGGAAAAGTTGGAGAATAGATAGGGGGAGATGAATCTCCCCTCTTTTGTGAAATGTAGTCTGCTCTAGTTCACTTGAGAACCTTGTGAAAAAGAAAAGGGCTATACAATCTATACATTTCTCTTCTCTGTGTTAGACCAGCACCGATGTTCTAAGCTGATACAATTTACCGGATCCGGTACGAGCGCACACAGATAACACAGATATTGTGACGTTGTCCCTAAAAGTTTGCTGCAGATGTCTTCTTGTCTGCCTCTGAAAAAAGACCTAAGAGGTCGCATGCACCAAGACTCTATTTCCTATACAGTATATAGAGAGGGGACAGAACACAGTGACACGGCAGACAGTGCCTTGACTTGTCCCCCCCCCCCCCCCCCCCGAGCAGAAGTTTCAGCCCCTCCTTATCCTCTCCTCTGTGCCTCTGGTGGGTTGGATCAGAATGTTTCTGTATCGGCAATAAAGGGTTCTGTGATGGAGCAACTAGTTTGTTTATGGCATGGACCCCTCTGTTGTTCAGGGGTATTGCGACCTATGCCGTTCCTACCCGGTTATCCCGAGTTCACCTCTTTCTCAACACGAGAGCAAAAGGTTTATAGTGCTCGGGACCAACAGGTCATCTCCAGTCACTTTAACGGGCTATTTACTGTAAAGATTACTCATGACAAGACTGAAGACTACGACAGAGAGTAAGATAACAGTGATGGTAATAGTGAGGGTTAATGGATGGTCAGGATAACGGCTGCTGAGGATTTGTTGGGAGAGAAGGTGGAATCAACCATTTAAGCTGTGTTGTTGTAAAATGTGCGGATCGGGTTCGGATGTGTCAGGAAACTGCCGGATGAAAACCAAGTGAACAGAAGAGAAGGTCAGACCAGGTAACTGCCTCCAGTTTTATCAAACTGCGCTTATGACCTGGGACGAGACTGTCAGCACCCACTACACATGAGTGATAAATGATAATGCAGACCATGGTACGTCTTATGCTCAGCAACATACACACAAACATGCACAGACACACATGCATGCACACATACACATTGGTGCCCCTAAGAATAGGCGTGTGGAAAAACTTTACAGCGCCTGAGGAAGGTGGAATGAGGACAGCCACTTCAAAACATCAACCATAAGGCTACAAAGCTGCTCACTGTCGCATCTTTATTTTTTGGTTGTTTTTTTTACACTTTTCTTTCGATTTTATTGTAATGTGTTATCTGCAGTGAATGGGTCCCCTGACATCAACCCAATGTTTGCCATTCATGACAGTAATCACAGGTTATTGTGCTCGCGTATGCTCATTGTCTGCTTGTTCACTCAGGGATAGGTTATGGCAGCCAGGTGGTTGTTTTGTACTCCAGCATCTACTACATCATCATCCTGGCCTGGGCTTTCCTGTATCTTTTCTCCTCCTTTAGCTCTGAACTTCCTTGGGCAAGTTGCAGAAACAGCTGGAACACAGGTACAACTCTCACACGTCCATTTCCATGAACCTTCGACGACACAGTGAGTCATTTCCCTCCGGCCGTCATAAAATCGGCTGAACGACTGACGCTGGATTAAAAAGATGATTCGTTGGGCAGACTTTGGACCCACTGTGAAAAGTCCAGTTGCTGGAATCATTTAAAGTCGTGACTCGTCAGGTTTCCTCCGCTGGTGTTAATCCGTATTACCTGGACAGTTTTTGTCATTATAATTACCCCATCCTCTCTAACCTGAGTTTTTTTTTTTTTTGTCTGCATGACAGCAGAACAAATTCTGCTGTCATGCAAGGTCATCTGTGCCTCATCAAGATTAATGAATGAAATACACAAAGGTGCAAGGACAGTTTTTGTTGAAATCCATTTTTAATGCCAATAGCTGCGCAAGCTGTTATTACAGCTAGTTATATTTCCCAGTTTACTCGTTGATCCAATACATCAGTCAGTATATCAGTCTCCTCTGTGAAGTGACCCGGTTCGCAATTTCCCTTGAAATCGACAGGGATATGACACTTGGGATTGCTCACTTCAGTTCCCAAGTATTCCATAGCTCATCAGCTCTTACACCGCAGCAGCAGTGTGAGATTGTCGAGGAATAGTCAGCAAACAGACGACCACCAATCTCTCTCTCTCTCTCTCGTGTTAGCACTTGTCCAAGCAGCGTGTCATTTCACGGCTTGCAATCTTTTTGGAAATCTCCCCCCGATGCCCCTGTAAAGGTCAAATGTGGGACAGGCAGATAGTGAATCAAATAGCAAGTTCAAACTTAACAAATAGATGGATGTGATAGGCACCAGCAGGATGTTCAACCCCGGGAGCAGACTGACCAATGTAGGGGAAGAGAGGAGTTGTGCTTTATTCCAGCCTGTGTTGACCCTGACGACCTGTGTTCCTCTAACCACAGAGACGTGTGTGGAGTTCAATGGCAGGGCCGATCATTTCAACTTCACTGTGCCGGACAACGCAACTTCTCCTGTGAGAGAGTTTTGGGAGTGAGTATGAGAACTGTGTTGGACGTCTTGTGGATGATTTGCGTGTTGAAGCCAAGCCCGCCTCACCTCCCCCTCTTGTTTCAAACGTTTAGGAGAAAAGCTATTATTGGATCGCTATTATTAAAACTATTCACGTGTTTAGTCGCTCCATTCCGGCTCACTGTAAAAATATGGTGGGGCAACATGGCGATCACTACAGAGAGGACTCACGCCTGATGTGAATACAAACGTCTTATTCCACATGAATACAAACAGAAATCTACACATTTTAGGCGATTATACACATAAAAACATCAATATGATTATTTTGTCTTTTCATATGGTAGTAGTTTGGAAATGTCTCCTATATCTTATTGATTGGATCTTCAAGGATTTAATGGCTTGTAGAAGTGAAGTTGCATGTTGTTTCACCTCACCCTTCTGATCATGCAGAAGAACCTGTGGTCGACTTCTGTAATCATTCAAACGTCCTCACTGAGCTACTGTAAAAACATGGCGGCCCCCATAGAGAGGACCTGCTCCTCATGTAAATGTACATAAATGGGCTCATTTAAAGGTATTGGAAAATGTTTACATTTTTTGGATGATTATCAAATCATGAAAATGAATTGTTACGTCATATTTTTAGCTGTGACAAAAATGACCCAAATCTTACACACTGCACTTTAAAAAAAATACATAATGTTTGCAAAACTCCTGGGATGTGTCAATATTTCTGGGTATGTTGCAGGAGAAGAGTCTTAAACATCACCGGAAGCATCCATGAGTTGGGCGGCATGCGATGGGAGCTGGTTTTCTGTCTGCTGTTGTCCTGGATCATCTGTTACTTCTGCGTCTGGAAGGGCGTGAAGTCGACGGGGAAGGTACGACAGCGTTTACTCTTGTATTCAGTAACATGCACAGAAACGTCATGTCACGTCACAAGATACCGGGCATCTATCACTAATTAAGTCGTAAAGTTGCACTCGTACAAAGTTCATGGCAAAGCTTAAAATGTGTGTAGCGCAAGATTATCACAGCAAAAAGAACACGGAACAGCATTGCTTACACAGACTTCAGCTAATCATATACTATCTCCATAAAACACCGTCTGAGAAATGTTTTGTTTTTTTTTAAACTGGTGTCACGCGTCACTGAACAACTTCATCGTCGCTCTGGCGATGGATGTTCCGATGCTTCACCAAATCAATCAGCAACTGCTGATGTCACATTTTCCACTGCACTGACAAATCCCTTCCGATCGTACAACATGTTCATTTCTAATCATATAATATTCTGGGTATGGAAATAATCTGTATTTTGTTGTTTGTGCGAATATGTTGTGATGGTTTATATTAACGTCTGTTAGACCCTCACCCTTTTTCAGAAATCTCACGATAAGTTTGATTTGAATGAATATCAATGTTGGAAACTCAATTAGGTGTTGCCGTTTCCCTTTGCTCCTCCACAGGTTGTTTATTTCACTGCTACATTTCCATATGTGATGATGATAGCCTTGCTTATTCGTGGGCTCACGTTGCCTGGGGCCATAGACGGGATCAAGTTCTACCTGTACCCAGATCCATCACGTCTCAGTGATCCACAGGTATGAGCAGATTTTGTCATCAAATGTTGTGGTGGTGTGTGTGTGTGTGTGTGTGTGTGGGGGGGGGGGGGGGGGGGGGG
>JAFBJT010107557.1:3639-17357 GCA_016785325.1 Chascanopsetta lugubris | reverse complement strand
ACACACAGGGAACACACAGGGTACACACAGGGTACACACTGGGTACACACAGGGTACACACAGGGTACACACAGGGTACACACAGGGTACACACAGGGTACACACAGGGTACACACAGGGTACACACAGGGTACACACAGGGTACACACAGGGTACACACAGGGTACACACAGGGTACACACAGGGTACACACAGGGTACACACAGGGTACACACAGGGTACACACAGGGTACACACAGGGTACACACAGGGTACACACAGGGTACACACAGGGTACACACAGGGTACACACAGGGTACACACAGGGTACACACAGGGTACACACAGGGTACACACAGGGTACACACAGGGTACACACAGGGTACACACAGGGTACACACAGGGTACACACAGGGTACACACAGGGTACACACAGGGTACACACAGGGTACACACAGGGTACACACAGGGTACACACAGGGTACACACAGGGTACACACAGGGTACACACAGGGTACACACAGGGTACACACAGGGTACACACAGGGTACACACAGGGTACACACAGGGTACACACAGGGTACACACAGGGTACACACAGGGTACACACAGGGTACACACAGGGTACACACAGGGTACACACAGGGTACACACAGGGTACACACAGGGTACACACAGGGTACACACAGGGTACACACAGGGTACACACAGGGTACACACAGGGTACACACAGGGTACACACAGGGTACACACAGGGTACACACAGGGTACACACTGGGTACACACAGGGTACACACAGGGTACACACAGGGTACACATTGGGTACACACTGGGTACACACAGACATTTTTAAGTGTATTTGAGCCGTTGTGCATTATCACTCTACGTTCACGAAGTGATTCTGAGTGAAAGTTAAAGGTGCGGTGCGCAAGATTCGCTGACATCTACAGGTGAAGTAGCGGATCGTATCCATCACCTCACCCTTCCCCTTTCGAGCATGCGGGAGAACCTACGGTGGCCTTCTGTTGTCATCAACGCTCCAAAGTCTTGTCTAGTGGGCTATTATAAAAACATGGCGGCCCCCATTGGGTGGGGGGCCCTCACCGTAACCCGCTCCTGGCGTAAACATTGGCCTCAAACAAAGGTCTAATTTTAGGGTGACGTAAAGAGCAAGTCATGCATTAGGGTGATTGAACATTTGTAAAAAAAAAATAAATTTTAAATCCACAGAATTGTTTTGTAATTCCATTTCTTATAGATTGAAGTGAAAAACACTCTTGAAAACTTTACACACTGCCCCTGTAATCACCGAAACAAAAACAAACAACTGGTTCTGAACGTGCCGGGGGTCTCTCCGCACTCACCGACAAGATCTGGTCGCCTCGCCGCAGCTCTCCACTCAGATCGGCGGGACCACCAGCCAGGATGAAGGACACGAAGATTCCCTCGCCGTCCTCGCCACCCACGATGTTGAAGCCCAGGCCCGTGGAACCCTTGTGGAGCACCACCTTCCTGGGGTCCCTGTACAAACAGTTCAGATAGTACATCAGCTCGGGGGAGTCGGAGGGTCGCAGCATCGCGGGCTCGGACGGCGGCGGACGGCGGACGGCGGCGGTGGCGGTGCGCTGCTCGATGGAAGCCTCGCTGACGCTCTGCATGGGGAGCGGAGCTCTGAGATGGTCGGCGCTCCACAGGGGACTGCTGCTCTATTTAGGATCCGCTTGTCCCCGATTCGGTTGCGACGGAGACGGAGACCTCTCTGAGCGCTCGCGCTCCGAGGCGAGCTTTCTTTGCCTCCGTCTCCCGGACACGCGCACGCACACACACACACACACACACACATTCACACAGACGGATCGAGGCACTGACGTGGAATAGGGGACATGCTTGAGGCCACGGTGTCGAAATGGGTTTAAAGGTGCAGCGTGTAAGATTCGGGTCATTTTTGTCTCTTCTAAAAAAAAAAATGTTTCAAAGCAGTGATATACTGACGTTTTCAGGAGTTTACAATCATCTAAAAAAAATTTTTTTGTCCCGTTACCCTTTAAGAGCCCTTTAATGTGTGTTTTACATGAGGAGCGGGTCCTCTCTACGGGGGCCGCCATGTTTTTACAGTGGTAAAAGTGGATACACTAAACATCTTTTGACTTTTCATGACAACTGAAGTCTGTGTTCTCACCAAATCTTACACTGCACCTTTAACTGCACCCCAGCTGATGGCACTGAGATTGACTCTACACCGGAGACGGAGACACTGAGTGGAACCAACTAATGAATGAATGAATTAATCACAACTCACATAGTGTAACACCAACACTTTCACCCGTCATTATTATTTTTCACGTGACGTCTCACATTTGCAAAGGACTCTAGTGTGATGACCGACTGTAACATTCTGATTACAGTAGTTAGGCAATACACTGCCATCTGTTGGTGAAAGGAATGAACTACAGGCACATGGAAACGCAGGACCGCCCGATTAGTGGGACACTGGGGGTCATTGCCCTTCAGGCTTTGTAGTGTGAAAACCAAAGAGTGCGGGACATTATTTATTTTTCTCACGATCACACATTAACTTTCATGGATCCAGCTTCCAAACCAGTGACACAGCAACACTTCTGACATTGTCCGGCTCACACAGACGGCAGCTTCAATAACACACACAAAGTGTTTAATGGCAAACTGGGAGACGTTGTATCGCATGAATGCCAACATTGAAACCAGGCCTCAGATGACATGGATTTACATAAAGCACAGATACCCCTGATCACACACACACACACACACACACACACACACAATCTTCTGGCAGCACGGCGCTCTAGTTATGATGCCCCAAAGAATGAAGTGACATTTTCTCTCTGAAATAAATGTGAAGTAGTGGAAGGGAGCGGAACGCTGCCGTGGGGCAGGTGAAGGAAACAGCCGGGCAAAGAGTCGAGGCTTAATGTGGAGAGAAGCTGTATCTTTCTCATACGCAAATCCGTCCAAACGCTTTGTCTTTAAAAGTCCCCTGATTCATTTCAGGGCCTGTTATTGTTGGATTTCATTTCCGAGGGCTGTGAATATGATGACTCGTGGGACATTCCTCAAAACTGGGAGTCGTGTGACTCTAGGTTGAAAATGACAAGTGACGTATGTGAAGTTCAGAGCTGCAATCAGGACCGTGCATAGTAAAGTATTTGTCCTGAATATAATATAAGCTTGTTTTTGGATGAATTACATAGTTTCATGAGAAATGACCAGGGCTTCCACGCGATGAGGCCATAGTTACATTTTCCAAAAAATCTTTACTGTCTCATGTTATGGTATTCTCTAACCTCCATGTGCATGCAGACTGCATTTGAGTTAGTTCGAATTATTCTTCATAATATAAAATAATATTAAAATATTCGAGAAAGCCAGACAGTATCAGTGAAATGTGTAGATGTGGAGCTCATTGTTCAAAAATTCCAAATTCTAATCTGCCGTTGAAGACGAAGTTTCAATCGAAAAGAAAAGAACACAGATATGCTACAACATGACAAACTGCAGCATGCACTCAGACACCAATTCAGTATGACATCACCGTTTTGATTCATATTAAGTTAGTGACTAAATGTACAGTGAAAAAACAGAGAGATGACACAGTATGTGGTTAGTGGCATGCTTGCAGGAATGGGGTTGGCAAAGTGCACAGAAATACAATCAACCAGGTCCCTCGTAATTCGGATACATGCAGCAAATCACTCCAGGGTTTAGGCTTCGGTCCATTTGTCCGAGATGAGCTCTCTCTCTCTCTCTCTCAGCTGCTCGCTGCCTCCTCCAGTGATTGAGAGTCAAATGTGGCAGAATTGCCTCCTTTTGCTCATTCTAGCATCATTGAGGCGACGATGATGCACAACAACTCATCTGTCCTGTGTTGTTCAGAAACGACTGACAAATCACCAATGATGGTTCCAACACTAAGATGGATCCACTCACTAATTACTTAGGTAGCTCCTCATTTGATTTGCATGTGTGGTCCTTTGTGATTGAATGTTTCAGTCAAGTTTCAGTTTTTTTAAATTAAGTCATTCAATTCTTTAATTGTTTGTCCAAAGGAGCTGATTTCACCTCTTTATCTGCCTCGCATTTTGCACATTTTTTGTAATGGGGTCTCTCTCATGGCACATTTTGAAATTTAAAAAAAATGAGCTACTTTCCATGAAACAAATGCAAAGAGGCTAGGGGATTGGTTTGACATCAGCCATGGGTATGTCACAGTTTACCCAAAAGATTGACTTTTATGCCATTCATCGTACTCAACGGGAGTCGATGGGACAGCTTTGTCCGCGAGTGATGTAAGAGGCTCGTACATTTTCAATCGAATGCCACACAAAAACTACAAATGCCTGATCGATGACCCACAGCTGAGGTTCAGCACAGCAACTTAGCACGACTGGATTTTCAGACAATACCGATGCGCTGCTGCTGCTGCACCGACGGGCAACTTGTTCCTCTGTTTACCTTCTCAGCAACAACGAAGGTGAAATAGCGGTGAAATAACAGCGGTCCCTAAAGTGAGCGAGGCAACAGAGAGGGGGGAAAAAAAGTAGTTGCCAGCGGCTTGGAGAAGGGTGCAATCAACTGAGAGCATGGGAGGGAACCAGGTGGGATACACAGTCAATATGGCATGCTGCACGTGTGGTGGGATGGGGTGAGACACTGGTGATGATGGTGGAGGTGGAGGTGGAGGTGGTGGGAAGTACCTGATGACGTCCGAGTCAGGGAACAGGCTTAAGTGATAGTTAGGGAGGGGGGAGTGGAGGAGGCTTTTATCACACTCCACAGGGGAATAGTGATGGGGAGAGGGAGCTTTGTCACATAGTTTGTTCACAGTGCTGTAAACTGGCTCGGGAGGCCTACAAGTGGAGTGAGAGACAAGAGCAGAGGTTAGCGTCCTCACACCCAGATGGTGGAGGGGTGGGGTGGAGGAGGGGGGGGGGGTTGACTGGGACAAACAGGAGTGTCAGTGAGACATAAAGACAAGCAACGGGAAGGAACAAAAGAAATAAATACAGGAAGATTCGATGTGGTGGAGCATTGAGGGACTGTTAAGACACATGGGAGAGAATATTTGGACACTAGTCATCAAACTCGACACTGGAAAGACATTTATCGTCCGGATGCTCAAATGTACCGTCGTTGTCAATCGATTCATCCCAGTGTCTTTTCTGCACCGACATGGAGCGAGTGGAGTTACTGAGAAGACCACGATACATATCACGATCCAATGCGACGTCTCTGAATGGCAACTATCCAAGAATGAATTGATTGAATCAAATACGATTCATATATTTGAAAATCTGTCATCAATGACTGTCTGGAGCTCATACGATAAATGAAGTTAGTCTTAATCGTGGACGACATGGGAAAAAAAAAATGATGCAATGACATGATTTTGTGAATTCATTGACAACTGACTGAGGAAGTCAACACTGAAATGAAGTTAATTCATTTCTCTGTAGCAGTAATATATCATGTTCTCATATATATCACATATTGAAAGCGTGTTAGCTGTGTGTGACTCTCGATTGCGTGTCGACCATTTTGTAGTGTCATCTGAACATATCCCATCATGCATAAACCTCACAAACAGAACGAAACCGTCGGAAACAAATGGAGAAAGAAATGTTTTTTTGCAGATGTTGCTTCATTTTTTTTATGCCAAAAGTAGCTCATTCCCTCTGTGGAGCGAAATAAATGTTTAAATCTAACATGTAATTGGTTGTATTTGCTTAATGAACGAGTACGATATTAAACAAAGCCACTGTCAATTGTTTTGCCGTCAAAACCAAAGAAAACCTATTATTCCACAAATCGAATACAGATAAAAATACATAAAGAACAGACACAATGAAGGGCAAGATAGAGCCGATGAAATTACAACATGGCAACATGATGCGCAAGTGATCACTTAATGACGGTGGAGCAGTAAAAGACATGACTGCTGCTGATTTTGAAAAAGTAGGACAGGTAACGGCCAAACCATATCCTGACATGATGTTTGACTTTTTAATGTTGCATCTCAAGAGGCAGTTTAATCATTAGCAAATAACACGAAAGTGCTGAACTTTCAGTGCGTAGAATCTAAGGGATTTATCAAAAGAAAATATTCTTTTCTTCAGAAATGTAGATACATGGTCCAGTCAACAACACTTTAGTTGTATAGTTTGAGTGTCGGAAGCTGCCATGTGTTTACCCTGTGAAGCCCTGGGAGACTAATTGTGATTGGTGAATGTGGGCTGTATAAATAGAATTTGATTTGATTTTAATTTAATTTAAAGGGGAAGTGAAGCAAGAACAATTCAGCTGGGTGCGATATGATAATTGACCACTAGGCACCACTAAACCCACACGCAGAACCTGTGAAAGAACATCGGTCCAACGGTATTGATGCTGCTCGTATTGCTCTCCTCAACATGGCAGAGCACAATGGCTCATTGTTCTTTTGCTTTGGAGGGGCATCCATCTCACCCTCTTTTATTTCAAGTGACAAAGTCACCGAGAGGTCGAATCAAAACAAACTCTGTCACTTGAACCTAGAGAGATAGTGAGTGCGAGATTCAGTTAGATTTGCACTATGAGCAAAAGTATAAATACAGAGTAATGCCCTGAATCTGAAAGTTGTCTGACCCTTTCTCAGGAGCATCTTTGTACCACCGCACGTTTGTGCCACAGCTGAGGATGAACATGACTCAACCCTCTCAGTGATTCACTGTCGTCCACCCGTCGGACGGGGGGAGGAGGCGGGGGGAGGTCGGGGGGGGGGGGGGCAAAGGGAGGGCCGNNGGGGGGGGGGGGGGGGGGGGGGGGGGGGGGGGGGGGGGGGGGACAATGAGAGGCACTGAGCTACGTGATGCAACTTCACCACAAGATGTCACTGAGCTGCACATTGTTTTCATGCATGCAACAACAACAACAAACAGGCAGGCGCATGCAGCGTACGTGACGGAGCAGCGCGGCACATTTCTCACCGGAACTGGAAGTGCTGGGAATCAAACCTGTGACCTCCCCCATCATCGAGTGAAGGTTTTCTGATAAGATGAAAGAAAAGTGAAGAATTGATCAGCAAATACTAAACACCACTCTATTCACTGTCTTACTTTATACTCTGATTCAAAAGATCGAAGCTCTGGCGGAACAAAACACGGGGAAGTGTCGCACAAACAAACAAAACATAAACACAGAGTTTGCGCTTATGGAACAGAGCCAAGTGCATAAGCGATGATGATATTTTTGACGTGAGACTTGTTGTCGTATCCAAACGCGAAAACTGATCAGAACAGATAGACGTGTAGTTAATGTGTGTGTGTGTGTGTGTGTGTGTGTGTGTGTGTGTGTGTCCTGTGTACGCTCAAACTCAAGCATGAACACTGTCACGTGGAGAGGAGAGGGGAGAGTGACATCACTGTTTATCCCGTCTTACGCGCTGCAACAACAACAACAGCAACACTGTCACACTAGGCTCATTCTCTTACGTCTCTCTCTCTCTCTCTCTCTCTCTCTCTCTCTCTCTCCCTCTCTCAGGCACAAAACACACCGTCAAACTTCTCGTCGACTGTGGCTGAACGGGGACACCGCATGTCATTATCGCAATAATATTGGAATTTCAAAAGTCAAATCGTGATCAATTCTACACAAATTAAATGGATTAAAATGTGAGACGTGTAACAGATAGAAATAATGCTCATCACAATAATAATACAAATGTTCATTTAGACCCCTGAGAAAGTACCACTCCAAAAAGTACCGACGTGAACCCTGCGAGCCAATGTATATCGTCAGTTCTTACGGAAGATGCGGATTCGCTCTCCTTTGAACGTCCACACTGTGTGTGTGTGTGTGTGTGTGTGTGTGTGTGTGTGTGTGCGTGTGTGAAACACAACCCACAGTGTGCTGTTACACTCTGGGTCAGCGTGGTAATCTCAGAGGCTATTAGTGATGAACCTTGGGCAAGAGCAAACAGTAAACCTCTTATCTCCAAAGAGAATGGAGGACTAATCCTTCACTCAACAAAGCTTAGCACAGGGGTCCTTCAGTTATCCTCTGAGACGAGCGTTTGTTATCGCTGCGCAGCGACGCTCTCTGCGCCGCGCTTCCTCCTCCAGCGCCGCGGCAGAGACGGCGTCCGACCGAGGGGGGAAGAACCGCAGCCGACCAAACTTCACTCTCTCGCGCGTCGCCAAAGGGTTGGCGATTAGAGGACGAACCCACGGAAGACGTGACAATGGATTTGTCCCGTCGGCGTCCGCGGTTCACGCAGTGGGAGTGGGCTCTCTGGGCCGGTATTTGAGAAGTCATCCAATCAGGTCATTTCTTAGAACTCCCCCCCCCCAAAAAAAAAAAATACGGTCAAGTGAAATAAAGGTGACACGCCTCTAAACCCACAACTCTCTCACGGTACCGAGAACGAGAGGCTAACGCACCAGTGTCCATCATCTGTTTCTCCACAGAGCCGGTTTCCCTTTTTTCACCCGTCACGGACAATTCATGGAGCCTTTTTAAAGGTGCAGTGTGTAAGATTTGGGTCATTAAGTCACTTCAACTGATAGAACAAAATATGACCAAACAAGGACAGACTGATATTTTCATAATCACCAAAGCGTATTATTTTTTTCTGTAACACCCTTAAATGAGCCTAGTCATGTGTATTTACATGAGGAGCGGGTCCTCTCTACGGGGGGCCGCCGTGTTTTTATTACAGTCGCCCAGAGTGGAGGTACAAAACATTATTTGAGTTTGAATGACAACTGAAGTCGACCATACTCAGTTCTCCTGCATGTTCAGCGGGGGTGAAGGTGAGCTGATGGATACGACATGCAACTTCACCACTAGATGTCACCAAATCGTACACACTGCGCCTTTAAATGACGGTACGAGAGTGAAAAACGGCCCAGAACAGCAGAGTGACCAAAGAGAACATAGAGAGACGTTCAGCTTTGAACGCGACAGAAACTCCCGGACTACTACTTTTGAAAAACACTGCAGGGAGACGCAGACAAAACAACAACAACAACGGGTGAGTTTGGAGTTTGGATTGCGTCTTAAATCAAAACCTACGCAGATCAGTCGAGATGAGGGGGAGACAGAAGGAATGGAGGGGGGGGGGGGGGGGGTGGGGGGGCAACAAAGCTTCTACCTGCGGTTCTAGTCGTCTGGTAGGAAGGGAGGTAATTACCGTAAGAAGGAAAAACCATCCAACCTGTTTATATCTTCCTCCCCCAGTAAGTGCTTAGGGAGGGGGGAGTAACTCCCTGGGGAGATGGGGGGGAGGCCAGACTTGTACTCCAAAGTGCCGCTGTTGATGGGAGAAGAGATATGATTTTCCATGGCTGGAGAGAAAGCTGTGGGGGAACAACGGAAGAGGGGAGAACAACAGTTAAATGGAGACACTCGGCGGCGGCGTCTTCTCTCACGTCAACGCGATTCAGCTTCGGATCTTTCAAATGTGACATTGTCGGCGTGAATATATGAAGTTCCACATGTTGGCAGAGGAGAGGAAACCAAAGTTGTTGTCTCAAGCTCAATGGGTTTCACGTTTTCAGCGTTGGTCGGTGTGGCCACTCTCATCCTCCCCGCATGGGAATAATGGCTAATGCAACACGGGGTCGCGTGCGTCGCGCTCCGATTCGCTCGTCTGGAACTAAAAGCCGCTCCTGTGCATTTTCACATTCAAGCGACACAACTCAAAACAAGCAAACAGAAGAGGCGGTGACTTACAGCGTTCGATATCAGACGGCCCATAGGGATCTGAGAGGTAAACATTGGTGGGCTTCCCCACCTTTAGGTAGACCACGTCCGACGTGTTCTTCAAAATGGTGACGGCTTCTTCGTGAGACACTTCCTCCAGGCTGTAATTGTTCACCTGTCCGGAGAAGAAGAAAACCCGCCTGCGTTTAGTCGGTCATTTTCAGGGGCAGGCTCGTGTCCGCCCCGCCCCACCCCCCCCCCCCCCCCCCCCCCCCCCCCGTCCCCCGCCCCTCCGCCCCCTCCGGTGACTTGAGATGAGCGCCGTGCTCCCTTCCTCTCGGAGACTGGATAATGACAGATGGTGTCCGGGTGACAACGCCACAGTCGGAGGCTAATTCAGTTAAGTGCTGGTGGAGCCAGAGAGACACCCGCCACGAGAGAAAGCTGTTCAGCGACTAAGCCGGTAGGTGTCGAAATTCATGGTTTAATTCGCTCGGCACGATTTCGGCGGCAGACGCGCTGTTGCGCCGAACACACACACACAGACAAGCGCATTCGTGGGACAACGAGCCGGTGTAGTTTCCGTCACATACGTCCGCACAAACAATTCTTGGGACGTAAGTACGTTTTTCCACGTGACACCTGTTCATCAGGGGAGTCGAGCTCAGTTTAGACCAGGGGCCACGTACACCCCCAGTTTGATCGGAGGTGGGCCGCACCGGTAAAATGAAAAAAATAATAACCTATGTGCGACGACTCAAAACGTTTCCCTTCGTTTCGGTGCAAAAACGCATGAGTACGTTACGAGAAGGTTGATATTTAATGACGCATCGTTTTCAAAAAACATGGTGAACAAGCGCCACCATGAACAGTTTGCTTGGTGCTACTTCTACTTTTTAAACATTCGCAGGTCATGTCTTGACGGTACTTTTCACAAAGTCATCTCACGGGCCCGACTGGACCCCTCTGGGGCGCCAGTTGGGGCCCGCGGGCCGCATGTTTGACAGCCCTGGTCTACAACAACAAAACATGCTATTGTGACAGGGGGCAGAGCACGGGCGACGTTGTTTATCTCACAAAACAAACAACTCAATGATCTTCTCTGTAACCGACAAACAAATGTAACTACTCAGACGACACTTGAACGAATACTGGTGGAGGTAAATAAAGAGGTCGGCAGAGGCACGACACAAGGCCTCAATCCTCGTCTTCATCTTACTCCTCAGAAACACAAAATGTACGGGGCATTTAATCATTCCACCCAGATAAACCGCACCATATACTGAATTCTCCTTACGTGTCAGATCTTGATGAAACGTAAAATGCCGACGCAGCACGTACTGTTCTGGTTCACGTTCACACTCGATAAGCCCTTCCCACCCAAAATAGACTGTTTGCCGACGCAGCGAATGGCCTTGTTTTTCCGTAGTGTGCGGGAACCGGGACAGATGTCGACACCGCCAGCCCACGTGTCGCTCGTTCAGCACGTCAGCACAGAAGAGATCAGCCTCTCGACGCTACGCCAGCGAAGAGCTACACCCCGTTTTGGAAAAGAGGAGCACGCCGGTACGACCGTGACCGTGTGTCGCACGTTCGCGCGAATGATCTCTTCCAATCGTTTATCCTTCGATCGGACTTTTGACTCATTCCATTCTCTCAGCCTGAGAGGAAGCTCGGAGTTCTCTTCGAGCGCGTGATCGTAAGGCTTCTCACCGCAGGATCGAAACACCCTCCGCACAACATACAACACGTTTTGACACCAATCTAAAAAGAATCGTACATCCTCGCTCCTATAATTTCGGGAAATCATTTCAAACTTCAAAAAGCTTCATGACGGACACTGGCAGAGCATCAGACACTCACCATTAACAATCTGTCTCCAACCTGGAGTCTGCAGTCCTTCTGCGCCGCCCCACCTTCAATGATTTTGGTGACGTATATACTGTTGTCACCAGGGATGTGCTGGTTTCCAACTCCACCTGCGATACTGAAGCCGAGCCCTGTGTGTGTGTGTGTGTGTGTGTGTGTGTGTGTGTGTGTGTACAAGAAAGAAGCTGGTTAGTGTCTGACAAACACTATGCACAGGGAGACAAAGACAAGATAATCCTATTATGAGATTAGTCATGATGCACCTGCATATGGATCCATGGAGGTGCATACGTGTGCGTGTGTGTGTGTGTGTGTGTGTGTGTGTGTGTGTGTGTGTGTTGGAGCACACCTTTTGGTCCCTTGATGAGTTTGATCTCGATGATGGTCTCCAGCATTGGCCTGCGGCGCCGCACATAGAGTCGAACGATGGAACCGGCAACCTTCAGGGCCTCCACTGCCTTGCTGTGAGACACCTCGGACACGTCGGCGTCGTTCACCCGCAGGATGCAATCATTTACTCTGCCAGAGGTGTGGAATCACAATCATCACGGTGAATAACATGGATGGCTTACGTTTCCGATTTCAGTTTCACTCGAAATAAAAACAATGAATTGTGGACAGTGCGTTGGATCAATGACACGTGAGTCATTCCTTTACAATCGGAGTGAGACATCGTTGAGCACTTTGAGGAAAAACAGAACATGTTTCGCCACGACAGCAACTTTGAAACACACAAATCGGCATACGAGGGGTCTGAACGGAAGAAGAGGCCACTCCTGTGAGAATCGGTGGACACACACAGACAGACAAGGAGACACATTTGTTACCAAACGTGTAGTTGACGGTGACTCACGTCTCCGTGCACCGACTTTAGATTACGAGCAACGCCAGATTTGATAGACTCATGTGTGACCACCGATCCCCTGAGGAGTCGCCTAAAACACCCATGCCCTGGCATTCAAGGACACAACTCTCCTGGGGCTGCTCAAAACAAACAGCTGGGATCCAGCACACACACACACACACACACACACGCACGCACGCACGCACGCACACACACAGACACACACACACACACACACGTATGTTCTCCTTTTCTTTTAGACTCGTCATCTATCATCATATTTTGAATCTCATACTTTGACATGATATCTTACAAATAAAATAAACACTACTGAGACGATGAGATGTACTGTAAATACAAACACGTATACATGGACAACACAACTCCCAGCAACACCAGAGTAAGCGGACTCCGCCCGATTCACGCTCTTCAAGTGTTCAGCGCTGAGAATGTCTGTCAGGACAAAAAACGTGCATGAGTCTGTGTGGAGCGCTGTAAATGACGGACCTGAGGCGTCCGTCCTCTGCTGCTGCTCCTCCTGGGATGATCTTGGTGATGAAGATGCCGGGGTCATCGCCGATGTGTGGGTTGTCTGTGCCTCCCGCGATGCTGAAGCCCAGTCCTGAGTTCCCCTGCGACCACGGAAGGAGACAACAAGGCGCACGAAGTCAGTGCTCGCCCTGACTGTCGGGCGCTGGAGGACCGACGCGTCGGCCGGGGATGCTGCTTCTGTCAGAGGCTGCGTTTGGACTTCTTCAAAATCAGAAGAATACCAGACCAGTTTGTCCCACGCTCCACTTCACCGTCAGCCGAGCTCCATCATTTAATCTGTCGTTTGTCTGCTACACGCGCTCCACGACGCTCTCTGGGTATTGGATAGATATGTTCTCATCTTGCAGTTATTCTCACGTAGAAGAAATCGTCCTGGAGATGTGAGTCTTCGGAGCCGCTGCCTCAGTTTGTTAACTGGCTGCTGTGATATTCATTACATCCGAGCTAAGATGAGCAACTCATTGATCAGCTGCTCCTGAACACTGATCCTACTTGATAAAAAAAATTAAAAACAAAAAAAAAAACATTGAATTTGATAGCACTGCACAAACAACAACAACATCCTCTCGGGTGTTTAACAATGTAATCCAGAAGAATTACTTTTCAGGATATTTGTTTGAAAAGCGCAAGTTGCATCAAATAGCGATGACAACGCGAGTTGTCTGCGCCTCAGCGGTGCGTGTGATCATCAAGCGCTCAGAATGACATTCAAAAATCTTAACGTGAGCCACAGCCACAACCTCTCTCCTCAGTTCACCCG